>JXSR01S024036.1:50334-77522 GCA_000969725.1 Ophiothrix spiculata | reverse complement strand
GCTTTCAAAAATGAAACCTACCTTCATCAGGTAACAAGCTTTCAAAAATGAAACCTACCTTCATCAGGAAACAAGAAAAGCTTTCAAAAATGAAACCTACCTTCATCAGGTAACAAGAAAAGCTTTCAAAAAATAAAACCTACCTTCATCAGGTAACAAGAAAAGCTTTAAAAAATGAAACATTTTCATCAGGTAACATGAAAAGCTTTCAAAAAATAGAACCTACCTTTATCAGTTAACAAGAAAAGCTTTCAAAAAAATAGAACATACCTTCATCAGGTAACAAGAAAAGCTTTAAAAAAATAGAACCTACCTTCACCATATTATCCAAACTCTACTTTTACCCCCATAATAAGTCTTCAGCTCAAAAATGGTGCTCTTTTTTATGTGGGGTATGAGACAAAAATGTGATAGTCCCATGATTTTGTTTTTCTTCAAAAATTTCATGCTTTACTTTACTAAAAATATTTCCCATACCATTGACTTCAAAATGATTGTCAGACTATTCTATTTTATTATGGGAACTCACATCTCAATAATAGAGTAGGAAAATGGAACAGCCTTACAGAAAAGTTGTTTTTCTTCTTGTGAATTTTCCATGCAATATGTTTAAAACATGAAGGGAAACACAAAATATACACACACACTAGAATCCAAAGTTATTGTATTTCCAATTTTATATCACATAGCATATATTTACAAACATGCATTAATCATGTTAATAAGGTTATTTGACAAATCAAATAACTCATACACATATAACTATACATCTTTTTGTTATAATTTCCAGTTTTTACATTATCATCATAGTTGATACAAGATAAGTTGTTTGTCTTACAATGTGACCTCTATAATGTGTATCTTATTTTACATGAGTAGAGAGCACACATGGTGCATGGGCTCTGATATGAAAGTTCTGGGCACCAAGTCCAAGCAAAAATCGCAAATTCTTGACCCACCTCTCTCTCCTCAAAATAAAGATATCTTACGGATATCTTACTCATTGTAAATTTCCATTCAGTAGAATCTTTTGAGGTGGATGCTTATTGTTTTCATATGCTTAATTTATGCATAGTGGTTTTTGCATGCCAGCAAATTGAAAGCAATTGTTACAGAACAGACAAGCAAATAATTCTCAGACATAAAAATTCAGAGCCTTGCAACCAAGGAATTTTTTATAGGGGAACCAGTACTTGCCGCCATTTTGATTTCACAGCCGTGTAAATCCTATGAGACAGCAGCCATCTTGGATTGTCGCTCATGGAGGGTAAGTTATTGTACCTCCAGCATTTTACGGCTCCGTGTGCCACACTTCGAGAGCCTTCACAACGGATTAGCGGGAAAATTGGCATACTTTGATCAGAGCAAATCTCAATACATGCTACTTGAAACGTAGACACGTTTTGCGTGTGAAACAAAATTTATATAAACATACTGTATATGCGTCAAGTGAAGATTTACGAGATCTGCCTGGATATTGGGCCAAACTCTGAATATATCCGGAAGTACAATAACTCTGCTCCATGAGCGACACAAGATGGCGGAGAATATCGGTTCCCCTATAAAAAATTCCTTGCTTGCATACAGGTACACTATACTTTACTGCAACACATTGAAAATTGTGTGGTCTACTTATTGATGTCCTGTACTCTTCACAAGTAGTTGATACAATCTTCCCTACATTCAATTGCCAAAATAAAACCCACAGTTCTTCGTTAGATATCTTGCTATAGAAGCCCTCTGCACACTCTGTTATATTTGGAAAAAAAATCTGAATGCGGTATTCCAGTTTTTCGCCAAAAACCAATAACACATATGCTGTATGACATACATCTTTGGATTGGAAAGGTTTAAACATATGAATGGGCACTGTTTGATTCCATATTTTTGGAAAACACATTTGGACAGTGGATGCTTTTTCACGCATGGGAGCTTGGGCAGTAATGGACAGACTGAAGTTGTGAAACGCATCATCAAATCTGGATCAAAGAGGCTGGTTTTGATGGCAAGATCAAGAAAAATTCAACTCTAATAAAATGGATCAATATAACTGAATAATCAAATGAGATCAATAATAAAGACATTGTATGGATGGGAAATGAATTTTATCACTTTTTTGATTGAAAAAGAAATGGAGATTTCAAAACAACAGCACATGAAATCTGAATTTACACATCTTGACCCAACATAATGTATCAAGAATTGAGACACCTGGGGCTGATTTCACTAACATTAAGTGATGATCGCTAACCCCCGTTTTGATGGCCAACTCCAAAAATGATTGCTAAACTGTTAATACTCATTTTTGGAGTTTTGCGATCAAAACGGAGTTAGCGACCATCGCTTAATGTTAATGAAATCAGCCCCAGAGCAAGGAATGGTCAGTTGAAGTAAACAACGTCATTTCAATCTCCTTGACGGGGTACTGGTGCGTTCAGTGTCAATCAATCCATATTAAACATTCAATTCTACCGATACCCAGTCTTTACATGCGTTACTAGTGGCATGCTTGTAAGACTACGTAACAGACGTCATATCGAGCGATGCCTATTGATCGTCTCTGAACACTCCATATGTTTCTCTCACACACTGTGTTCTCAATTTTATAAACTCCATTGCAAATTTTTATACAGTCATTGCATCAACAAGTTGCATCTTGTTTTCCAAATTCTGTAACATTTTTCCTTAAAACATTAATGATTCCAAACTGACTATTTGGTTTAACCGACATAAATCCTCAGTTTGGCTATGTTAAACTACTGTATGAGCTGCATTTATTTAAAATAACACTTGTATTTTCTAAATGGAAGTGATTATATGCTTGCCTGTCAGGCAGCTAAGTTAAAGTCAAAATGTACAGCAACCATTGTACTGTGTAGGTCAACAAAAATCAGCTTGAGAACTAAAAACATGAGAATCGCGTGAGTTGTCATGTCAAACAGCCCTGTCAACTGGCTGTCATCATTCATACGCTACATACCAGGTTTCAGTGCCATGACAGAAAGCTGTAACTATTTTGTGTTTACTTGTGAGTTACAGCTTTCAATCTGCAATCTATTATACCATCAACCACAACCATGTAATCTTAAGTTGTTTTCATCAATTATTTCCTTTTCTCATGACATGATTTGCATTTAATTGAGTCATTTATTATCATCTACACACAAAAATATCAAACTTCATAAAGTTGGTTTAGCAGCCAGCAACATGTTTAACTAAAATACATGTATACATGAGTTAAGTGAAATGCAACTAAATTAATGAGATGCACTGTGACTGGTTTCACTTAACATTTACCATACATCATAGCTTACAAGGCTTCTTAAGATTTCAATCTTATATACCTAAAGGCAGTACCCACCAGTGTCCCCTCCAGGGTTTTGGGTTTGCACCAATTTGGCCACTTAATGCCAAAATCACAATATGAGACTGAATATTGGCTAAATTAAGCAAGAAAACACATATTTCTGTTGCGCCCATTTTCCCCACTGCTGCGCTAATGATGCGCCATACAGCCTTAGGTGGAACACTGGTACCCACCATATCAAACTATTGTGCACACAACCTTCAGGCATTGATATTGAAATCATTAAATTTCCTACAAAACAAATCTGCAGGGTGCATATACCGAGAGCGTGTGCGACTATGCAGCGATAGCAAAAATCCACGCGCATGTCTTGATTGGTCGGTATACTCTGTTATCACGTGAACGGATAACCCTTCCATACTATGCAAGGTGATACATTTTTTTTCTCCATGCAATTTATTGCGTTCAGTTGTTCATGATTGGTAGGAAATTAAATGATTTCAATAGACATGTACTGTTGTTTTTACTTTGCACTGAAGAGTTAACAATCCAAATACTTGGTATCACTTGATGATAATAATAATAAATAAAAACACAAATTTGGTCCTTCCTTGAAATAAATCTCTATCCAACTTTCACAAAACAGGATTCGGTATATTTGTTTTCCCTAGTTTGTCAGTTAAAGCAAAGGCAGAAAACCATAAAATGTATTCCATATCTTTAAAAATTGGCAAAAGGAGAGTAATCGGGAAAGGTGATAAGAGCTGAACAAAAATAAGAACATAGGAGTCAAGAACATACTAAACAATAAGTTTGAAAATCCCTCTCTTAGGTTGTTATGTCACTTGGGTAATATAAAGTGCTATAAACTAGAATCCATTTTCAATTGCACTTTTTGAAGTTCATATGTACATAATTTGCCATCATGAATGCCATGTTACAAAAATAACCAAAGAGTATAGTGTTAGAAGACTGCACCTGATGAACACCATAAGTTACATTATTTAGGTGTAGAAACTTCCAAATTAATATATGGCCATGTGTATGCCATTGCTTGTACTCTGTAAACAAGACTACAACTTGATACTTCATAAATGTACTAAGCTTATTCTATACTCCAGTAAGCAGGGAGATTGTATTTGTAAATTTCCTTTAAATTTGTGTCATTTTTGTGTCTAAATTCTAGTTGATGTACACACGATTTTACATTGACTGATTGAAAACTGATCAATACAAGGACATTTATAGCAAGCCTTTTGGCCTTCATCTACAAGAAATGAACCAATTTTTAAAATAAAACATGTATGCTCTGAGTTTGACTACAGTACTAGAACTAAGTTCCCCATCTCTATTTTTGTAAAGAACCAATGATCTTTGTGTTAGGCCAAGAAAAATAAATTTTATGTTTTCATCCTGGTTTTTAAGGGGATTTTATTTTTTATCTCTTAATCAGTAACCAACTCTAAGTAATCTTCTTTATCACGCATGTTCAGCATGCAAAATGATATCCACAAAAAAATTAAAAAAAAGATCAAGGTCTTTTTTTTTTTATTTTCTTGCTATGATAAGTGGACCCCTCCAATGATAACAAAAAAGCAAGGCTGTAAGAAGAGGTTTGGCCTTTTTAAAAGTAATTTTAAAAAGTTACAATTGAAATGTTACAAAATAAAAAGAAATTTACAGAATCTTCACACAAAAAAGGACGAGAAACATAAACATTTTTACTTTGCCTAAAAATAGTCCCCAATGGAAGCAAATCGCCAAGTGTTAATTAAAACATCTATGTACAAAAGCTGCTTTAATGTCGGAGTCAAACTGAAGCTATAAGGAGAACAATAAATCAATCCAAAAATTATGCAATACTTCTTGTGACCGTAGCCCTATGACAAGCCATGGAGGTTGACAGCTCCCTTTTTTGCTACATGTGATAATACATGCAAACGTCTTAATCTGACAAATTGATTTCTGTGCCGATTCACAATGTTTGCACTTTCTTCAAATCACCTGCTGCAGTTTCATTCCATAAAAATGTGCGGAAATATGAAAGATCTACATTTTACAAGGTCAATCACAGCAAACATGACTAGATCTTTGAAGGTGTTTATCTTAATTTCACCGAATTGACATGAAAACCTGTGACAGACCATAACTGATGTCAAGATAAGTCATTTTAATATAGTCCTATAAGCATGGTCTTGCAAAGTAAAAACAGCCTTCACGGTTCGTTTGTGGTGCACGGTCACATTTAATTTCACAAAGAGTTGATATTTTTCTCTGTAATCTTCATAGCTTCAGTTTGACTAGCTATGTTACTGTTCTCTTCATTTCAAACAAAATAAACAAAAGGAACAATGATCACATATGATTCATCAATGATGCAAAAATATATAACAGTGAAAAATAAGTTAAATAAATAATCAAAGTGTACACAATCATATTCCTTTGATTTCCCCAATCGAACATCCTAACAAAATCAAAAACCTTGGACAATGAAGTGGTTTTACACTACAAAACCGTGTATCAAATAAGAACAGAAAAATCATTTTTAGCACTTGATTCTCATATAATTTAGTAAAAGGTGCGCATCAACCAAAATTCCAAATGAGTTGAATGAAACATCGGTCAGAAGAGTGAGTTGGGTCTTCAGGAAATTGGGGTAGGGGGATGGTGCTATTCAAAATTGGTGGCCATGAAATTGACACTTTGGTCATAAACTTTTTGCATAATCCCGTTTTATTAAAATTGCAGCTTTAGGGTTTTTTAAAAGTCTTTTCAAAAACCCTGTTCTTTGCCCAATTTGTGACAAAAAGTGGTTATTTTAGCATACAGTATTTGAGGTGTGCTTGGTACAGGTTTATGGTTTAAGTTGTTCAACTATGGAACACATTTGTGAAAAGCAAACCATTAGTTACTTTTAATGATACAAATGCCCTCTTTTTTATTTCTGTACACAGGCACTATGTCAACTCGCACAAAGCCAGGCTATGCTAGGCTGCAGAATAAGCTTATCCAATTGGATCTTGCAAACACAAGCTACTCCTAGACTAGGCTTGGCTGTGGAATATTCATTCTGTGTCCTGTATACACAAACACACCATATACTAATATAGACAAAATAAATATTTATTAGACAATTTAAACAAAAATCCATGCAGGGGTTGCATTTATAAACAATGGTGCCCTGTGCTCTGAATTTTTGTTTAAACTGTCCTGATGACAGCACCAATATGGCGGACACGTGCAGATCAGTTGTAAAATATGCAGTATGCATATTTGAATTTGACACACAAGAATGTCTCGAACACATCTGATAAACAGAAGAATATTAAGAAGCTTTGTGACAAAAATATGCCAGATGAGTGGCGGCAAAAGAAATTTAAGTAGCAAACTGTTATATGACTAAAATTGAGTCTGACATATTGGTTGTGAGCACTGAGGATGGCTTAATGTCCTTACTACACCACTAGTATGGTACTGTCAATAAGCAGAAAACGTCAGAATGGAAAGCGTCCAGCTACATAAAATCCCCATAAAAATCCATCTGAAGTTTGCTATTTTGAAAACCACATAAGAATTTGGCTGCACAGATTGCATCCAAGATGGCCGTCATACTACAAATATGCTCATTTGCAATTTAATTTCATTCGAACATTTGCTGGTTTTTTTTAACAAACACATAAGAATTTGACAGCACAGAAGGCATCCAAGATGGCCGCCATACTCCAAATCCACTCGTTTTGATTGATATAAATCCATCTGATATTAGCTATTTTGATAAGAATGTGATTGCACAGACGGCATCCAAGATGGCCGCCATATTCAAAATTTGCCCATTCTGATTAAAATCCATCTGATATTTGCTGTTTTGATAAGAATTTGAATGGCTTCCAAAATGGCCGCCACACTCCAAATCATCTCATTTATAATCTGTTGCCTTGTCAATGCATAATGCAAGGGAAGACAGATAAAGGGCTGGCACTGACAACCTTTGACCTTTCAGAATATATCTGGGCACGTGGCCCAGTCTTGTTTCTCCTTGCATTTCCAGTATTTATTGTTAAACATATAAACCATTGTCTTTGTTAGTGGGTCCATCTTTCTCTCAAACCATTGTGGATGGTAGGGCTCCACATGTTTGCCTAAATGAGAAAAACAGAAAAAAGAACATAAATAAAATTATCAATCAACTTTGATCAGAAATAAATATCCATCCATGTACTGAACCTATTAAAATTGATAGTTTTATAGACAGATAAAATTTACTATAGTATATATATGTTTCCTTATAGAACATATCAAGGGTCTTGAAGATTGTACCAGACCCTATATTTTCAGTGTTTTATAAGAACAAGTGTACATTCATTTTGTTAACTCCTTGGTAAACTCATCATCAAAAACAAAAAATTAATTACAAATACTGAATTTGTAATCCTTGTAAACAAAGCATGAAACCCATGAGTTGCAACTGTGTTGCGCACTTTCTTGGGTATGCATGTAACAATCTGTGCATGAAAGCTTGTGTTGAGACCACTGCATGAACACATCATTGCATTTACAATGCACTCTTGAACAGCAACTTAAACGGCGCACAAACACATTATCAGTTCAATGGATTCAGAGCAATATAGTGTTCGTGAATGAGTCATGGAATACAGGATATATTCAGGGCACTCATTGAATATGGGATAACAGGATATATTCAGGGCATACAGGATATATTCAGGGCTTGGTATATTTCCATTTCTGAAAAAACCATGAATACAGGTTGAATAATGGGAATACAGAATTTACACTAAATGATAACATGAAATATTTTCTCCAATTCCTAGACTCCCCGTACACCTACCTGCGTCTGCCGCGGACGCTGCCTCTGCTTCTCGTTTCCGTCTCTTGGCTCTTTGCTTCTCTTCTAATCTCAATTTCTCTGCGTTTGCTTCGTCCCAATGCCCATCTTCCATTAGTCTCTGATCTGGACGATTTCTGCTATCAGTTGGTGCTACCGCTTCATCGGGCTCATTTAGAGTGATGGCTAACTCAGATAGATTGTACATGAGTTCAGCACCAGCTCTGCAAAGTGAACAAAAAGGATAGATCAGATTGTGATAAATTGAATGAATTTAAAAGGAGGAATTGATAATCATTGACATCTTGTTGTTTTGCACGGAGCTGAGTTGTTGACCCTCCACTACATATGTGACTTGCTCTGTCAAAACCCGGATAAAGTCGCCAGAACACTTACAGAGATATAGCCCAATAAACTTGTAACAAATCAATAGAAACAAAGGAATTTTCAGCCTAAGTGTCACTTTTTGACAGAAACAACATTGAGCAATCCTAGAGTATGATACATAATTGAAAAGCTTATAATTTTGACATTTAAAATTTGGTAAAATTTGACAATTGGATTTGCCCACTTTGTCCGGGTTTTGACAGAGCAGGTCACATATATTGATTTCCCCATTACTAAGAGTCTCAAAGTATCTCAATGCTGCAGGTACAATAACTCGCCTCCACGCGTAACAATCAAGATGGCGACCATCTATAATTATAGAGTTCATACAGTGATTAAAAAGAGTACAGATTCCCCTTTACAAATTCCTTGGGTGCATTATAATTAACACAGCAACCAACAGTGTGCACTGGATTGTGACCTTGCAATGATAGGTACACATCTGACTGAAACTGGTTGATAAGCTGGACAAGCTTAAAATGCCAAATATACATCTCCCCGCAGCGCGCTAAATCTGTGTATTTTTACTGACCATTGTGGCTTGTATCACTATAGTCTAATATCCCATTTTTTCAGGTAATAACCCATGAGTTCACACATTAATGGCTATCAAACATAAAAATGTCAAAGAAATAACAATTTACATACACATCCTTTATGATATATACATAAGAATCCTGGTAAACCTAGCTGTTGTGTTGCAACATCACAATGGCAGAACACATTTCAAGTGCGTAATCTCTACAATGGGGCAATCCACCTGAGATTGCAAATCCAGATGAATGTGCGTCTCTCCGTAAGTCGCCTGGGCTACTTGGGCATCAGATCTGGATCTGCTTGACAGAGACATCTCAGATCTGGATCTCAGAGATGCACATGCATCTGGATCTGCACTCTGTGTAGATTGCCCCCTATTCATCCTCGGTAAACTTTGTAAGCACGACTTGCTGATAAAATAATCAACTCGATGCGATAATCACAATTGCATGTTGCAAACGGTTGGGACTGAATTCAATTACTGTAAAACATGTTAATTTCGCGAGGTATTTAATTTCGCGAATTTCGAGAGGGTAAAGAATTCGCGAAATTAAATCCATGCGAAAATATTGTCCAAGTTCATATTTGTTTTATTGAAATATGTAATGGATCTGTTTTTAACATGTGTTAAAACACTTTGATTTTATGCCAGACGATCTACTGATCAATGCTCACCCCTATCTTGTAATGGAAAAGTCCATCATGTAAATTGTAAACAAAGCTCAGTGTTGGCTCTGGCTAGGCTGTCGATCGGCAATCGAAGTGTCCATGGAGTGGGGTTTGTTTGTAAAAGTTTGATTTATTTCTGCAATATGACCTCTTACAATTGTTTTTAAACAGCATGCCTGGAGCCTTTTTTCATGCAGATTTTCAAGGTATTTTAGTAATATTTTGACAGGAACATCGGAAACTAGAAGATAATATATGGCCTTCCGAATTCGGAAGACATACATAATCATCACAAATTTCAAATTTGCGAAATTAAATACTCGCGAAAATGTCACTTCTTGCGAATTCGCGAAATAAAGTCCCCGCGAAATTTAAGTGTTTTACAGTACTTTTATGATCCATTGATTTACTGCATCATGGCAGTTCTGAAATTACAAAGTCATGATCGACTGATGCAGCTCTGACACAATCTTACATAGACACACAAAACTTACGGAAGCGGTTTCTGATGCCACAGTAACTTTGGTGTGCCTGTTTGATAAACTGGTTTGCCTTTGCCAGATTTCTCATTACTGATATGTTGAACCCGAGCACATTCCATTTTCTTATCCCATGTCCCTGATAAGATAAACCTGGCTTGGCCAGCTTTGTCTAAAATAACACCAGTAACCTGCAAGAATAAAAGACTTACATCGTCAAATTAACACTTAAATACCCAATGTCCCTTCTAAGACTTTTTCTAAGTCACTGTTACAAGACCGAGTTTAGCCACTTAAAAGTGGCTAAACTCGGTCTTGTAACAGTGATGTACTGGAACAAACTTAGAATAAAAAAAGGTTCCCAGCATTTTAAAACAAAATTCCCCGACTATTCCCTGATTTTCCCAGATGAAATCTCAAAATTCCATACTTTTTATATGAAAAATGTTAAGAACAGAGACCTGACACTAACTTTTCCCTGATGAGGCATTTTTTTATCAAATTCCCTGACTGGAAAAAAGTAAAATAATTATCCCTGATGGGCTGGGAACCCTGTAAAAGTACATATTATTTGTGTTATCCCTCAAGAGGGCAATATCAAATGTATGGAAGGGGTAGTTAATTGTTCTTGTGGTAAAACATATTTGAGTAATGCACAAAATATACATATGATTAAAAAATAGGCAAAGGTCCTTTCAAGTTTTGCGGTTTTAAAAGTTACGCATTTTATGTGTTAATAAGTTTCAGAGTAACTTTAAAATAGACCTCTCACCCTAACCCTAAAAACATATGGTGCGTAGTCTATTCTAAAGTTAAGCCTTAAGTTTCTACTATTTACAAATTTACCAGTGCATTTCTTATCCTTGTGCATATAAAATATTGTTAAAATTTGAGAAGAATTTGGTGATTTTTGGCAAAAAAATTAACCTCTCTTTTTTTTTTAAAGTTGTGCAGTTGCAGCGTGCCTGACATTCATTTGATGGAAGCAAGCCAACAATTTGTCTTTGTACCTATAATGGGTGTTTCAAGAATGTTAATGTATACTCACCTTTCTAGGTGTGTCCCCTGAGAAATAGCTATATGGTTTGAAATTCATTCTACACTTCTCCCCATTTGTGTGGTTGTAGATTTCACATTCTCCCGACTGAAAGGGTAAAATATTGCACAAAATTAACTTCAAATCCTAGACATATAGACGCAACAAAGTTACCAAACAGAACATCTTTGGGCCGACTAGTAGAACAGGGTTTAGGCCAAACAATTTGTTTGTTTGCCCTTTCAGGAAAAAATTAGGAGGGTTGGTAGGTCGATCTTTTTATATCTATTTTTTTTTTCATCATGCAAAACTCAGTACGTTGACATTCTAAGCCCTGAAGCAAGAGTAAACAATCATTTCCATGATGTTCAATGATTTTGTTTGGAAACATTTTCCAGCTATTAAAATGAACAAATTGGGGATTCAGAATGCTCAAAAAGTAAATGCTTTCTTTTCCAATGATAATGTTTGCAAAATTTAGTTTTCTGGAGTTTATAAAAGGGGAAAAAATGATTTTGGTGATTTTTAGGTCAGTCGGGAAAGGGCAAACATACAATTTATCTTCGCCTTACATGGTTGTCACATTATCATGATTTTTTAACATAGGCATAAGTCATAAATTGGTCCTAATTTTTGTTTCACACAAAAGCATTGGTAAAACCAGGCCATTGCTGGTAAGCTTAGTTTCCAAGGATTTCAATTTTACTACCTAAATAAGCCTAATTTAAAGGCTGGGTAAAAATTACAGGGTGCAAAATAAAACAAATGTGCATTCTGGTCAACCAACATAGCCCAATGAGATTTTGTTGGGGTTAAAAAGTGTATCCAGATGACACAAACATTAATTAAAGGATGTAATACTGACCTTCCATAACACATTTGGTGACCAATTTCATTGTGGTCAAAATACTGAGGGTGGTCAAAATCTATGAAATGATTCATGAATTTTTGGCACGTTTATCAGTCATAATTTTATTCCTGCATACACTGACTAAAAATTAATCACATTATTAGATTCCTCATCAAATTTCCTTTTGAAAATGTACAATTTTTTACCAACTATGTCAACTCAGTCAAAAGATATGCTATTTTAAAGTTTTAAGTGTAAATGCATGTTTTATACAGTATTAGGTATACAAACACGCTACAGAGTTGTTCATCGCGAATCAACAATGATTCATCCATGCGTCTGCATATTTTTATCGCGCGAGGGTGCAGAGTAAAAATCAATTCACAATACTTACTGTGTCTACCCATAGTTTGCCTACAATAATATTGTGTACTGTTGATGTAACTTTGCGATATGTATAGTGACTTCCAGACTTCTTGAATTGTATATGCGTGATTCCTTGCGGGAACACTTGTAAGTATTTACCACGGAATTTACTAGTAATTGTGATGTCACTCCACAGCGTCCAGTCTTTGCTTTCTACGTGGATGGCTGCAGCTGGTGGGTGGTGGCTCACCTAGATAGAAAGAAGCAGAGATGGACAACAATTATCTCTGATTGCGTCTGACATCATACCGTTATTTCAGCAATACGATGACATTATTGCCAACGCCTACATAGGTGCTCCAGCATAACATACAATCTTTCCCTGCTGCTAATCAAGATAGACATGCTAAGCCAGTGTGACCAGTCCAATTTACCAATTGGTTTCCTCAGTTACACAATAATAGTTTATGAGGCCTTATTTTACTCTGGTATAAAAACCCAATTTTGATCACAAGTGGACTAAGCTAAGGAAATGTTTACATATGAGCATTAAGTCATTTATACTCTTATATAAACCAGGTATAAACCTTGAAGTATGCAACAAGCAGTCGATTAACGCACATAAACCAATATGACCATAAGAAGAAGTAAATTAGTCTGTATTTTTCGAATCATAACAACGTACCAAACCTTGCTGAATATTCACATGAACTTGTGTTCAATGTTTGTCCATGTGGTAGCGACAAAAATAATACCAAAATCATGAACGATTCGCATACAACAATATTACTACGCAGTGATTTGGCCTTGATCAATCCTAATCAATCATTACTAGTACAGTGTGTGCCAATAAAAACGCAAGATTTTTCATGATTTTTTTCTGAGAGAATTAAGCTACAGGTAATAAAAACAATTATCAAATGTTATTGTACATAATCTCAGCTCCAAACAGCTTTTTGTTTCGTAAAATGTGAACGTTTAATTCTGAGGTTATTACAAGTTCTGTGAAGCCCTTAAAAATTGGGTTGGTCCTTTTTCATTATCTTAATTCCATGATCAATAACCAAAAGTAGGTGGCAATCAAAACATTAAATGACAAATTACTTCATCTGCAGATGAAAACGTCTATCACTTACTGATTTTTTTGTTTAGTGTTATATCAAAAGCTCAATGAAAGTATCCAATCAAACCAAAATGGATGTCAGAATAACTTTTACAATTGTAAGAAATAATAATTTCAATTCTCTCCAAAATCCCATGTTCAAGTTTCCCCAAACCGGAATTTTTCCGTTTCTGAATGTCTGACATGATATGGACCTTGATTTTAAAATCTACATTGATATGCAATGTCATTTTCCCTCAAAATTACAATTGCTGTGCAGCTACTCCTACTCTCGCATTTTATCTATTCATTTTTATAATAAGAGGTTAATACAAAAGCCCTTGATTTTTTGTTTTATTTTAGAGCTGACACTGACTGAAGTATGACAACTAAAACCAGGGAAGTTTCATAATTATTGCAGTAAAAATCAATTCACAATACTTACTGTGTCTACCCATAGTTTGCCTACAATAATATTGTGTACTGTTGATGTAACTTTGCGATATGTATAGTGACTTCCAGACTTCTTGAATTGTATATGCGTGATTCCTTGCGGGAACACTTGTAAGTATTTACCACGGAATTTACTAGTAATTGTGATGTCACTCCACAGCGTCCAGTCTTTGCTTTCTACGTGGATGGCTGCAGCTGGTGGGTGGTGGCTCACCTAGATAGAAAGAAGCAGAGATGGACAACAGTTATCCCTGATTGCGTCTGACATCATATCGTTATTTCAGCAATACGATGACACTATTGTCAACGACTTCATAGGTGCTCGATCATAACATACAATCTTTCCCTGCTGCAAATCAAGATAGACATGCTAAGCCAGTGTGACCAGTCCAATTTACCAATTGGTTTCCTCAGTTTCACAATCATAGTTATGAGGCCTTATTTTACTCTGGTATACAAACCCAATTTTGATCACAAGTGGACTAAGCTAAGGACATGTTTACATATGAGCATTAAGTCATTTATACTCTTATATAAACCTTGAAGTATGCAACAAGCAGTCGATTAACATACATAAACCAATATGACCATAAGAAGAAATAAATTAGTCAGTTTTTTTCGAATCATAACAACGTACCAAACCTTACTGAATATTCACATGAACTTGTGTTCAATGTTTTGTCCATGTGGTAGCGACAAAAATAATACCAAAATCATGAACGATTCGCATACAAATACATTACTACGCAGTGATTTGGCCTTGATCAATCCTAATCAATCATTACTAGTATCTTATACATAAACAAAAACTATCAGTTCACAATGTTGTAGAATACAAGGGATATGCTGTGGATCTTGTAGCAGAGTCTGATTGCTTATTGCATACTTCAAGGTTTATAGACAGAGTACACATGACAACTATGAAATGCAAAATGTGGTTGACTACCTACACTACACATGACAAAGTGAAAGCTATTCTTAAAGGCGCATTAGACAAAATTTCAAAATTTTATTTTCGGATGTTTCACACTTCATGTGAGTGGTGCTCTGGCAAAATGAGCGGAAAGTCGCGATTGAAGATTTTGAATAAATATTGATCAAAACATTCAGAAAAGTTTTTGATCAAAATTTTCAAAAATTTGAATCTTATTTGTTTGTTGATCTTGGGTATTAGACTATTCTCTAAACAGATATATTGATGCTATATATCAAGAAAGAGCCTAAGAATTGTTTGTAAAACATGCCTTACATATCACAGATTGTAGATAAATCAAAAGAAATTTGGAGTTTGCATTAGATCTCCTGAAAAGGCCAATCTTAAAAATTCAACTATAAGGGGCAGTATTTATTATTATCGACAACGATAATTAAAAATAAAAGAATATTTAGATATTTTGATATATAGGGTTTGAATTTGACAATGAAACTGCATGCTGTCATTATTACCGCTTATACTTCAAACTATGCAAAAATCTCAAACTGCTTGGGGAAAAGTTTGGGGACGATACTGAACTTGTCCAATGCCCCTTTAAATGTCCATTCCCGATGCTATGTACTATCTTTAAAAATGCACACATGTGAAACATGTTTCACGTGCACATACTTACATGTACTGATTTAGGAAATACTTTTAAAAGCTCTTAGTGACAGGACATAAATTTTGGAGATGGCCATAATTAAGAAGCATGTTAAGTGCAAAGTTGTCACACATAACAATAGTAAAACTGGATAATAAGATTCATTCTTCAAAACCAGTAGCTTGACTTACGTTTGACAGTTTCGTATACTCGGTCAGTATACTTCATCAGAAATGCGATGATCCAGCTTCTGACTCCCGACGACGACCTGTTGGTGGCGTCCTTCCAGGAGATGATGACGTCAAAAGAGGATCATAGATATGACTGTCAAACGTAAGTCAAGCTACTGGTTTTGAAGAATGAATCTTATTATCCTGATTTACCAACAAACCTGATGAACTTATTTAAAGATAATAGTAAAACTATCTAAATTCAAAATTCTAGGTGTTGCATTTTTTCTTTCTTTGGTATATATTTGCACAAGTTGTTTGACTGGAGATAATTTAATACAAATTAAAGTAATACTATAAGATTTTGATCAAGATTTTTGATATAGTAGAAACAGCATAAAATGGAGGAATGTGACTATGTAAAAGCGTTTTCAAGTGTATTTTGTCAAAAAAAATTGTTTTGCCACCAAAAAATGGATAAAAAATGCACATGCATGCTTTCCTATACTAATACATGTGGAATTAAATTTGGGATCCCGAATTTAATTCAACAAATGGCCATAACAGGAAAAGTAAGCATCTTTGAACAAAACCGTTTTGAGTGTATTCATATCTACCAAAAACAAACCCAATAAGCCCAAAAAATCAAAAGTCATCGGTGACTTCAATTTTAACACCTTATAGTATTGCTTTAAAAGAGAAACAATTTCATCAAAATAATTTTTTTACCCATCAGAGGTGTAGAAACAAGATCTTTTAAAAATTTGAAACTAGAAACACTGTGTTCACAACAGTTTTTGCGCAGGCGTAAAAAATAAAGTTGGTAAAGAATTGCAATTTTCTTCATATTCCTCAAAATCATGGAAAACTATTGGTAGGTTATATTGCTATAAACATGTAAAAAATATATAAATAAAAAATTAATGGGAAGAATCTAGGCCAGTCAGTCAAATGGAAGAGCCCTTGATATTTAATGTAAAATTGTTTGCAGTTTAACATTGTGGTCAGAAAATGTCATGATATAGGTAGCATTGATGTTGTACGGTATCTTTCTACTTGCGAGTTGAGGAAAGCTGAATTTCCAATGCAGTTTGATTGTTGGTAGCTGCTGCACGTGTGTGCATTCGAATACAAATCGCTATGTGAGTGCAAGAAAGTTGTATCTGCAATAGCTGCCATTTGTCATTAATTTGGATTGCACATTGGGTCAGTGGTACTTATGAAGCACTTCAAAAGCCATTGACATATGAAAGAGGAATTTTGAACAATTTTTCTCATTCTAGTGATAGGTGTTAAATAAATATTCCATATGGCAGCCACTGCTGATCCGACTTTCTTGCACTCACATGACAAAATGTAGCAACAGTAAAACTTTTGCAGGATTAAAGGTAGGTATTCCAATCTGCTGACAAATTAAACACATACTTTTTCCATGTCGGAATGAAGGGTCATCACCTTCAAATAACATATATAAAGTTCGATTTGGATGGCTTGAACCAAATTGATGTTGCATGTGAAAATGTGTTTGAGAATCCCCCGAACAAACCTGTAGGAAATTTAGTTCTGTTAACAAAGTCTTCCAATAATTAGTCACTATTTTGACCATATCTCTACAACGAAACATTACATGGTCATGGAAATTTACAGGGTTATGAAACAAATATGCGCTTTCTTGAGGTATCAAAATCTGCAATTTGATTTTGAAAGAGGGGTGTCAAAAAAAGTGATTGGAACACATACCTTTAAAAGCAATTTAATACTGAAATAGTAACTCAACTGTAAAATGTCAAATACAAAACTTCGAAATAATGAAAACAGGAAATGATAGGAAATAAACAAAACATGATTTATCTTTAATACAATAAATAACAGACTGGTATACAGAGTCTGCTATCTCTCCTCTAAATCTATGGCAGCACCACAAATCCTTGAGGCATTTAAAGCAATACTATTAGATATCCCTGTCACCAATGACTTTTAAATTTTTTGAATCATCAGGTTTGTTTTTGGTAGGTACTTATACCAGAGTTCGTACACCTTGGAGCCTTTAAAATTCAAGGACTTTTCTATGGTTTTCAAGGTCCAAAAGCATGATTTTCAAGGACTTACCACAGCATAATTTGCAGTATGCTGAACTCTTGTTCCTGTCGACATCAATCCACTCGCTGAATTTGGGATCAGTTAGCCATAAATTATCAATTTTCAAGAACTTTCAAGGACTCTGTGCAAATTTCCAGGACTTTCAAGGCCTTGAAAAGGTGTTTTCAAATTCAAGGATTTTCAAGGACTCTCAAGGACCGTACGAACCCTGTTATACCCTTAACATAGTTATAGTTATCGATCCTTGTCAATGCCCACCAGCTCGTTCTTAATCTTGTACATCATGGTAAGCCGATATTTCTCCATCATAGTTAGCGAAAGTACGACTCTACGAAGTTGAAGCTGCCGACTTAACAGTACCAAGACCAAGACCAAGACCCTTCAAACAATGCTAAGTATTAGAAAGAATGTTTTACTAAGATTCATTTTTGATCAAAATCTAATAGTATTACTTTAAGGGACTCGATACAGCCTAAATCACTCCACATGAAGTGCTGTCCATTTTGTGGTAATCAGGTGCAATTCAACATCAGTTGTCACCGGACTCGTTTCATTTATCAATGGCAAAATTGCTGCGTATAAGTTGTGGCATTTTCCCTGGCAAATTTCAATATACAAATCTGATAACCAAATCCACCTACCCCAAATCTGCCCCACATTGTAAAAATGCAGTATGTGCATTTACAAATAAAGCATAGCAGATACATCCTATTTGCATGTAATTTCACTTCTATTCACTTGTATGCTAGAAAGTTGTATGTACATATGTTTGATATAGTAGATACTGCCATTAGTTATGAAAGAGAATTGATCATCTGCTCATTTGTGCAGGATTTCTTCAAGGGAAAAGGAGGTAACTTGCAATATATCTGCAATAGTTTCCACATATCACACTTTTTTACTTTGTTGAGCAGAAATCATTCTTCATATTGGTTCAAAAAAGGCAGTGTTATAGAAATATGTAATTTAAGTAAAATATTTGAAACAAAATTGAACTATCTATCACATATCATGTATATAACGTGTGAAAACAACTCGACAAAAACAGTACAGAACTAGACAGAATGTGATAGCATGTTAGTTTAATGGATGGCTCCCTCTACGACCAAAGAGCAGAAGCGATGATGGAATCTAGCAAATCATATAACCTACCTGTGCAAACATTTTTGACTAACATACCTGCTCTGCAAAAGAGCGCCATCCTAGATCATCGGTGCGATCATAGTCAAAGGTCTCCCCTAGTAAAGGGTTGAAAGGTTTTGTTGTTCTAAACGCTGTAGGCGTGTACGACGTGACCGAGAAGGCAGCCACGTGGGCTAATTCTTCTAGCGTTGTACTGCAAGCAGCGGCATTGTCCAGTACGTGGCAGTTGCCGCTTGTCTCGGTGAATCGTTGAATATAAGAAAGTGGCTCGTTGAAGTTCACCTGTAAAAATGACGACAAAGCACAGCAGACATTGTACATACCTGCTCAACAAAAGAACGCCACCCCAGGTCGTCAGACCTGTCCAATTCAAAAGTTTCCCCTAGAAGTGGGTTGAAAGGTTTTGTGGTCCGCACAGCGGTGGCGGTATAAGCCGTCATGGAGAACGCCGCCACATACGCCATCTCTTCACATGTGTCTTCACACATGGCGGCGCTTTCTAAAAGATCCGAGAAGCCACTCTCCTCGGCAAATCTTTGCAGCATCGACAAGGGCTCGTTGAAGTTAACCTGTATGGAAAAGAGTGCAACACAGAACAGACAAAGATGATGGCGGATGGTGGATGAATCTGACGAAATCGATGAATCGTTACCCAACATTTTTATGGGTAGGTCGGTAGGTAGATTGGCAGCACATGTGAAATGTTGTCATCTAAAATTTGAAAGTGGTTGATTCATGTTTTGTGCATGGGCCATTTTTAAGACATGTATATATCACAAACAAACCTCATACAATACAGGGCTAATGTATTTGAATTTGATTTATTCAATATATTGGTTACCATAGAAGCAGCAGATCTTATGTCATGTGAGTGCGCGAAAGTTGTATCTGCAATGGCTGCATACTTTGTCACTAGAATGCGACAAATCCCTAAAAATATGTCAGAGGCTCTTGAAATGATTCTTCAGGCAACATCGTCATCTGAAGAACCATCTCAAGAGCATCTGACACAAGAATGCACATCCTACACAGTGCAATGCAAATTATGACAAATGGCAGCTAGTACAGACACGACTTTCTTGCACTCACATGACGATATAAACTGTTGTATTACCAATAAACACCAATAAATGCAAATGAAAGTGCAACACATTGCTACACATGATCAAACCATCATTTTGCCTATCAATAAGAGTTTGGACTTCTGGATGGCATTCTGCAAAACCCTCCTGTTTGTGATTTAAAATTCACCACATAATCAATATTATATTCCAAAAACACTTGTTGACTTTTGATTTTGAATTAAATACTGTCACTGATAAGGACTAGATTTGCTTTAAGATATTCTTCAAAACAAAAGTCGATACAATTTGATGTATATTCATAGCTGCAATGTGCAGAAGCATGTTTTCGTTTGTGATATATTGTAAATAAAAATGGCCCATATAATTTCTATATACTTTTCTACATCTAGCTATATACTAGTGCTGGGAAAATAAAGACTATGAATCAAGTTCTTCAAGTGCTGCCATGCGATATGAGTAGGACATCGTAAGGCAGTTGGCTATTTGAAGTTTTCACAGAATCAATGTGACACACCACACAGAAAGGTACATCTTTGGTCCAAAAGTCAAAATTGAGTTATTGGTATCGGTAGACACCTTGTTTATTCCCCTTTAATATGATACAGGACCAAATTTATGTCAAACAAAGGTTTGGTGCAAAAGTTTGAGCCAAAAACGTAACAACCAATATCAGACTACAAATTTTAGAGTAAAACGTGATTAAAATCCAGGATGTTCAGTAGAGCCTTAACAATACCGTTGGATTATTATTAACATTATAGGTACCAATTCATAATTTCATAGCAGTTGGCATTTTTGATGTCAGATTTCAAAAAATATAGAAACATTTCCAATTCCAAGTTTGGGCTAGAAATGATTAAAAAAATGGAAGTGTTTTGTGCTTAGTGTCTGTCCTAAAAATATTTCTGAGCAAGAAATAAATCTGTCATAATCATAAAACCTCGACATTTTCATATTTTTAATATGTACAGCCTGTCGTATCTCAAAATTGACTTTGCTGCAATGGCGTACCTTTCAATGGCGTACCTTTCAATGTGCCATGACACAAATTATATTTGGATATGGAGAAGAAGGCCAAAGAAAAAAAGAACTCTGTCTCAGCTTCCCTTGCGCGTAAGCTTAAAAATTCAAATGTTACCGCATTTCTTTTTTTTTAGGTTCTCAGGAGATTTTTTGCTTTTAAATTTTTTTCTTACATCGAGAGATTAAAAAAATGGGGGAAAATTTGGCTGCCAAGTGCCCCCCCCCCCAAAAAAAAGTGACCTAAACACGTAATAAAAAAAAGATTTCCTCGTAGCGCATAGCCTTTTTGACTAAAAAAAATGTAGCGCTTAGGGTTTTGGGCCTAAGGAAGCTGAGATGGAGTTCTTTTTTTTTTCGGCCTAAGCAAATTAAGAAAAAGGTTATCTTCAGTTAAACCCAAAAATTCTCATAATACAATGAGAATATTTATTCTGGTTGTACATTGTCGCCAGTGCAGTGCTTCCATTTCTGACGAGGCCAAGTAAAATTAATTATTTGTTTCCGGTAACATGCTTTGAAAACATGGAGAAGGAAGGGAACAAATTTTATTCTAGCAAAAAAATTTATGCTTTCAAAATTTTGGGATTGAAGGAAGGGAAAATATTTGATCTTATCCACAATTTATGTTGCTTACAAAAACATCAGATATGTACTTTTACACACAATTTTTGGATGAAAGATGTGACTAGCTCTGTTGAAAACATTAATTTTAAGTTTCTTTTGGAAGACTCTGATCTTACTGTGTACATTATCAGGATATCTGACTACATGAAAGACGGCGGGTGGATGTAATCAGTTCTCAAAATAATTGACGTAAGGAGGCCATCTCTCGACATGTACCGAGGGAAAACTGGGGCGGTGAACAACAGAGCTATTTCATTTCATTTTGCAGAAAAGTGATAACATTTGCATTTTTCAGGTGCATTTTTTGGGAAGGAAGGGTTACCGGAAACAAACATATTATTTTACTTGGCCTGAAGAATTCAAAATTGAAGCATAGAGTGTAGAAAGATATAGCCTCTGCTTTTAGCTTTTGACAATGACATATTTTAGCTCACTATCTTCCCAGCACTATCTATAATGGTATGTATGAAACTATGGCTAGAGTAATATTTATCATGAGATGTATTACTAGTGTCATTGGCAGATGTAATGTCAGCTAAAAGGAAAGAGAATCTCTGACCAAAAAATATATTGTGTTGGATTGTGACTCCTTGGATGCACAAAGAAAATTTCACTTTGAATTTTTAAAGAACATAACAGCAGACTGATACAAAATGGGTACAGCATCGTACAAACAAGTCAGTCTTTTACATTGCTTGGTAAAGTTTTATCATGCATTAATCAGTAAGTATTTTAAAAACTGTATCAATTTTGGAATTTATTCAACCTAAGAAGACTAATTTTGGGAACAAACTGCAACGCAGCCTTGTTAATCCTACCACGTCTGAAATACGGAAAATTAGCATCTGAAGTCACAACTCTCTCATTTATTTAGTTTGCAAGGAAGTGTTTCTTCTACACAAATGAATATTCTTTCCAGAGAGGGGGGGGGTGGCGAAATTCAAAGGAAAAAATTGGAATTTTTTGACCAGGATTGCTTCGAAGGCAATCTGCTAATGCTAAAGTCACATAATTGGGCGAGCTGGCATGCCAAAGCGAACAAAACCCACACAAGTTTTACGAGTTTATAACAATACACATCATGTGGGATTTGTCTGCTGTGGCATGCCAGGTCAGCTGAAGCTTGGCCAACTACTCTTTCTATATGCGAATTAGCAGTATGTCAAGGTTCAAACTGCAGTCAAAAACTGTTTTATTCCCATGTCCTGGCCCCACATGGGAAAGAATATTCAACTGTACCATGCATCACCTTAGGAATTTAAATGTTACCATTATCATGTACCTCTCTTATAGGCAAAATCAAAATCTATTGGACAATGAAAACCAAAATCCAGGGTAAAGGTTACATTTACAAACAATGGAGCCCTGCACCCTGGACTTACGTTTACAGTGTCCAAAAAAAATTTGATTTGCCTTTAGTTGCTAAAATGATTCTTCCTTAAAATCTGCCAATGACTTCATGGTATTAGGCAGGAGTATTCTACTTCATTCACTACACTGCTGCCTTGCCAAATAAAGTATCGCCTCACCTCGAACAACATGGCGCGTGTGCAAATATGGAACTTGCAAGCGTAATTTAAACATTTTGTGTACAAGCGCTAGAATTTTAGCTTTCATTTGACACCCTATTTCAGACGATTGACTGAGAAACATTGAAGTTATGAACTTTTAAAACCCTCTAGGTCAATTTTAAAAAGTTGCAAATTTCATTTTTCGCACTGTACAAACCAGTAACGCAAGGATCAATATGAGCAAAGTGAGTTTGGTCACTGAAGCGGGCAGTTTTTTCGAAAGCATGCATCTTTGGTCTCTAAATATCGTCCATACACTTGCAGGAGCACCGGGGGGGGGGGGGGGATTTGGGGCAATGCCCCCTGTCATAAGCTTTCCACTCCCCTGTACCCAAAGTTTCAGTCATTGTCACAAACTTTACACTCAATTTCAAATTTGCTTATACCAATATCGATCCATAGCCTCGTGTTCGTGGTTTTTACAGTGCCAAAAATGAAATTTGCAACTTTTTCAAATTGAGCTCGAGGGTTTTAAAAGTTCAATGATTTTCAGTCAATTGTAAGAAATAGGGTGTCAAATAAAAGCTGAAATTCCAGCGCTTGTATACAAGATCTTAGAACTGTTTTTGCGAGTTCCATATTCGCGCAAGAGCCATTTTTTCGAGGTGAGGCGATACTTTTTTGGGAGTCTTTACATTTATCATACCGCTAAGAGAGGATATGGCTATATGTGGATAAAAACAGGGACCTGATGTATTTCGTATCATATCATAAGTGCCAAGATGTATTATATCATGTCCCTGAGTGCGTCGGAACGTTGCATTTTAAATTTGCAGGGATAAGCAGTATTATGTTGAGTACAATGTTAATCAAAAGAAAGTTTACTTTTGTTGATTTTGGTGAAATAAAGCTTAACAAATTGCTCAAAAATAAATAAATTAATAGTTAGATAATGATTTAGTGGGATGATAAAATTATTCATTATCAGGTTCACAGGGGTGTGAGTGTCAGGTGATAAAAAGAGCTGAAAAAGCTTAAAATGGTGACAAAATGCCAAAAATAGGCTGAAAATGAAAGAAAAAGCTGAAATTATTACTCTTTTGAAGCCATTAAATAAGCTGAAATCAGCTAAAAAGCTGAACTCTCACACCCCTGGGTTCAGCATCGATATGGTATGTGAAATTATCCCCGACTCAGTGTCATATTCAGGCCCAGCTACACCTCACGTGGATATGACACTTCGCGGAGATAATTTCCCATACCACACCTCCACTTCACCTGATAACTAATAGTGACCTGTGCAGCTGTAATTTAGAAAAGCATATCATACAAACACTGCAGCGATGCTAGCTCAAAGCAAGTAGAAAACACTGAGGCAGATAAACTTAGCTTTTAATTTTACGTGTCACGTTCAAAAAGATTTGCTGCACTGACAGGCTTGGAACATTCTCTTGAACGTCCGATTACACTACAGCATATTTTCCACAAGCAGAAATTTTACTGCCGCATTTGTTGGTGTGGCTTTAACAAAAGATGTTGTCGGATTCTGTGTCTTCAAAATCCTAAACCCATTTATATAATAAGGTCATCATAAATTGTGTTTACACTAAAGGCATAACTGAAAATAACTATGTTTAATGTTCCTGCTGACAGAAACAAAAAGCTGGAGTGTAATCAGGCTATCAGCTGTGTTAAGCTTCATGTCAATGGCTACATAAGTTTATGGTTGGCAGGGGAGGTAACGTTAGACTACTATTAACAAAAAACTATTCTACCTATTTGAAATGTAATTTCTTACAATATACAAATCTTTTATTTTTTTCAAAGTACAAACATTCTCCAAATTCATGTTCCAAATTTGGGAAAACAAATATCAGGGCTGTTAAGCACTCTCGTTCAATAGAACTTTTCAAAATACATCCAGCAGAACATTAGCATTTTATTATTATTTTTTAAAATGTCAAATGCAAATCAAGAAGGCTTTAACAGCAAAACACAACAATTGGAAACACGACAGTGATTATGCTGACAACTTGCCACCCAGACAGCAGTTCACCTCCTATTTTAAAGCATTTAACCTGTTTCAAGGAGGGAAAGAAGCACCCTATGTGAAATCCAAGCAACCATGACAGCATCAGGAGAAAGATCACCTCACTGCATGGGAAGATGCTTGGTAAAGGTTATTTACAGCTTCTCGGCATAAATTTACATGCCTTCCTTTGATCACCATTTTGTTTGATTAAACCAGTGTATAAGTTACTTTTGCTGCTGGAAACTATTGAAAAGAGCTAAATGTGTTTCTGCAAAGTTGTGTTTTGAAAAGATCTATCGGTCTAGCAAACGGCATAACCATTTACTTGGACCCAGCATTACTGCTTTGGGTCACGATCAAGCTTGAGACTCGAGTAAAGAAAAACAGTACAAAGGGGCACTGTCTCTACAGTATGTATTAGTATATTTTAAGGAGTGTCAAAAGGAGCAAAAATCAGAGAGCACCCTTTATACCATGCATAATAAATGATTGACCCATGAATCACTAGATATCCTAAATGCATTGATCCTAGATCTACGATATAGATGTTCACATGCACACACACACACCCACCACCATGTTTTATAAGTGACTACCCAATGTACAGACCTGCCAACCTCTGAAACCCAGAATGCGGGACATCCAACTTTGCAATGAGGGACACCCAAATGGCCTGCTCAGCAAAACACAATAAGCAAACGGACACATTGAGGGACATTCCAGATTACAGGGCTTTTAAACTTCAGAATGAAGGACTGTCCCTCAAAATGTAGGATAGTCAGTAGGTCTGAATATACCCTGAGCAAAAAAGATATGTATTAAGAGGTCCTTGGTTTTGATTTGTTAATTTTTAAAGGAACTGCCAAAAGACTCCCATAAACACCTTTTGTAGAACCTACTAATACTTAGATCATTATTTTAGTTTTTATAACTATTCATCTCAATGACTTACACAAATTTGATGCAAATATATATTTTTTCTGCATGTTCAAAAAAAAAATGTTCACAAAATACATTTTTGGATGATTGTCTTAATTTTCTTCCAAAAAGCAGGAAATTTGATCCATTTACATGATAGTCCATTTTTATAATTCATCAATATGGAAAAATTATGGAAATTTGTCTTAGAATATTCACAATCTATGAGCCAATCCAATTGGTCAATTTTGCAATAGCAATTAGCCAATTAGTATGTCAGTTTGATCCCATCAGTGGTTCGTGCTGTTTCTAAATGGGGTAAAAAACCCTCAATGTGTAAAGAATGTTTAAAACAGAAAACGGACAAATGATGGTAGGACAGTACAAGGACAGATACACACACCATACAAAGCCATGAGAAACAAAATGCAATTAGGGAGCATGTAGCAGCATATTTGGGACATGCATAAAGCTAGGGCCTCTGAAAACAAAAACTTTTCATTAAATCTCTGCAACTTAAAATAGTTGTGATTAAAAACATTAGTACGGAGATATGAAGGATTTGGTATCTTAAGTCCCTTCTACTTTCAGAGACAAGCAGGGATATTAAAAACACATGCTGAAACCACAGAAAATACATTTCACATAAAAAGTACCCAAATGAGTTAAGCAACATTCATTAAATGTATCCAAATGAGATAAGTAACAGTCATAAATGGAATCCAAATCAGTAAGTTAAAATCCATAACATGCACAGCATTCAATACATATCAAGGTTAGTAAAATAGGAATGTACTAGTATATTACCAAATGGGTTCGTTAAGTGCACAATATCCGTTATACTAACATATAATATGAGTTAATATTTCATACAGGCTTTGCATAGTCAGGCAGAATTAATATTTCATACAGGCTTTATTTAGTCGGGCATTAAAGCGGGATAGTTAATATTTCATACAGGCTTTACTTTCTGAAG
>JXSR01S024036.1:11652-30949 GCA_000969725.1 Ophiothrix spiculata | reverse complement strand
AAATCAAGATGCTACCTACCGATGCGTCTTGATGGCTGGTAGCAACAGAGTTTCAGTGAAAGCCGGGTCTTCATCTATTGCATCAAAGAATTCATTGTCTTCATCCTCACTGTGTTCTTGTGCTGCTGTCTCTGTTCCTGAAAAAATAAAATACAGAAAATGGGGTGAAATGACTGTAACCATCACAGATTAAAGAAAGTACAGATGGGAAACAAGACTATTTGCACCCTAAAAATTTGGCAAAGTTAGGGGATGGCGCCACACGGGCGCCATGCCCGGACCAACACTGCGCGAGTGGGTATAGTGACCAAGTCGCATTCTCAGTCAAAATACCAATCCGTTGCCATCACCTGCAGAGCAACAAAAGCAATTTGATCTAAATAAAAAGTATCTGTACAAACTTGCATTATTAGTATCAATACAAATAGTGGAAATTGTATACAAATCAAAATAGTTGAAATTGCAGCTTAGCCATTCTAATCAGACTTTCCTGAAACTGAAAATTGTTTTTTGACATTTTTTGCAAAATCACACATTTTTGTCAACGATTGACATAACTGATTAATATAAAAGACTGATGTGTATGTGAATGATTAAGATTTTAAAGAGCAACAAATCCTCAGAGCTGATTTTCAATTACTACCGCTTGTGATTTGAGGAATAAATCATCAGATATAATGAAATAGTCTTCAATCATGATGTCTATAATCAAGTAATAATTGGAAATTTGTTATCAGGATTCCCAGTCTCAAATTATGCTCAAAGATAATTGTACAATGAACTCCATCATTATTAAGTTTGCTGTTACCACGCTTATTATTCCTCGCCATTAAAGTGTAAATTAGCTAAACAAGTCAACAACATAGAGGCAATTACCACGGCAAATCAACAGTTGGGGCACATCGTATCCTAACAAGGACAACCAATCTTTTCAACATAGCTTCACAAAATTTAACAAATTATGATTTCAACTTGTTACTTTGACACCATTTTGAGAATATTATCAACCCACACATAGGGTACACGTTAGTCCAAAGGCAACATATTGAGATATTTTACCATAATGTTGTATTTGATACATAAGCATTATATATATGAATGTACAAGTCACACATCTAGGACGATATACTCTGTAAATCTCGAAGTATGCAACAAGCAGCAGATGAACGCATATAAACCAATATGCCCATACGCGGAAGTAAATTAGCCTGTGTTTCTCGAATCATCAACATACCAAATCTTCCTAAATATTCAAATGAACTTATGCCAACGCTTGTCCATAAGTTAGCAACAAATTTAGCCAAAAATAATACTATTATCATGAAAAATTCATGAAAAAATATTAATATGCAGTGATTCAGTCTTAATCAATCCTAATCAACTAGTCTCTTACACAATACAAAACCACGAGTTCACAATGTTGTAGAATACAAGGGATATGCTATGGATCTCGTAACAGAGTCTGACTGCTTGTTGCATGCTTCAAGGTTTATAGAGTAGATTGACAAAATCTCATCAGATTGCACCATGGACTGTTCTAGAGGAAAATTAACCAAGTTTGAATCTCATTCTTCAGTTTGGAACAATGCCTGTTTTGCAATGTGGTATGGATAATGGTGACTCCTGCTAATAGTACTCAACATGCAAGTAACATTATTTCAATAAATAAGATTTAACTATAGACAACACAGTTTTAACTGACAGCTAAACCAAGGACAGGGTAGATGGCCGATTCTAATTATCTTCATGCATAAAGCTCAATTCATACTCGGCCTCCAAATAAAATTTTTCCTACAAAACATTTGGTCGTGATGTCACCAAATATTTGCCATCGAACTTTAACTATGAACGGGTAGCAAACATTTGGTCCAATGTATGTGGCAATTAAATAACGTGTGCAATCTAGCGCGAAATTTTGTTTGGTCTCAACTCGGTGTTGAAGTTATTTTGTTTGGAGTCAATCGTCATTTTTACGTCACGATATGTTTGGTAGGAAAAATTTTGTTTGGAGGCCGACTATGAATTGAGCTTAATTCTATCTGTATCTATAAAAGACCTTTAAGATGAAGTCAAATAACGTAACCATGAGAAAAGAAACTACAGGATGTGTATGCCTACATGTTTATTATTAATAGTTTGGGAGACAAGCTGAACCCAGGTGTCTGTCTACTGGTTCAAGCAGCCTGACTTGATCCAGCAGAAGACATGGTCAGTGATCATGGTGATTCTTCAAGCAGCCTGACTCGATCCAGCAGGAGACATGGTCAGTGATCATGGTGACGATAGATGCAGCTTCATGCAGCCGCATCGTTGCTCTTGAACCCTAAATCTTGTTAGGCTTTAATTAAATATGTATCATTCATTCCAAAAAGACCAAAAAAAACTGATGATGACAATTTTTTTGTTTTTCTGTGAATTTTGTCTCAAAAGAAATCGCTGATTGCGATGAATAGCATATTTTAACAAGATAGTTCACGAACCAATAGTCTCGCCTGCGTATCGACCGCCTACTTAATCATTCAGTTGTGGGGTGGAGTAGGGTAGGGTAGGAGTAGGGTATGCGTATTAAGCGCTTGACATCTTAATCTTTGAAATCGGACTAAGTTGAAAATTTGACCCCGACGGAAAGGCCAGACGACGGGGTCACCATTGACACTTTTGATCGCTGGTCCAAGACATACAATTTGACAGCTTAATCTTTGAAATCGGACAAAGTTGAAAATTTGACCCCAAGGGAAAGGTCGGACGATTGGGGCCACCATTGATACTTTTAATCTCTGGTCCAAGACGAACAATTTGACACCTTAATCTTTGAAATTGGACAAAGTTGAAAATTTGATCCCAACGGAAAGGTCGGATGACAACGTCACCATTGACACTTTTAATTGCTGGTCCAAGACATACAATTTGACACCTTAATCTTTGAAATCGGACAAAGTTGAAAATTTAACCCCAAGGGCAAGGTCGGACAACAGGGTCACCATTGACGCTTTTGTTTGCTGGTCCAAGACAAACAATTTGACACCTTAATCTTTGAAATCGGACAAAGTCGAAAATTTGACCCCAACAGAAAGGTCAGACGACGGGGTCGCCATTGACACTTTTGATCGCTGGTCCAAGACGAACAATTTGACACCTTAAAGCAATACTTCGGTTGGTAAAATATGCCATTTAAACCATTTTATGCATAAATTATGCAAATTAGGTACTTAATTAGCATATTTTGCGCCAAAATCGTTGCTGGATCCAGTTCGGCTCCGGGCCTACCCAGTCACCAAATATCATTAACTTAGGGCATGCGGTTTCCGAGAATTGTTCCGGACAAAATTTGTGGACGGCGGACAGAAAATTGGAATGCTACGTCTCTTCTGAAAATTTTCAGGCGAGAACTAAAATTGTATAACTACAGTAGAAACTCATTATAACGAAATCTGATGTAAGAAAAGCCCTGTTATTAATATAAAGTAGTAATTTTCCTGTACCATTTTACTAATTTCTTTTGTTTTTTTATTGTTTTAAAAACCCTGATATAAAGAAATTTTGGATATAAAGAAGTAATTTGTCTGTACCCAGCAACTTCGTTATGAGTTTCTACTTTACTATTTGGCCCGATGAATTTCTTTATTTCCTGGTAAGCAGGCGGAGGCGGACACGATTTATAGAAGATACTAGATTAAGGGATGAGGGATTTCCAAAACGCAAATTTAGTGTACGATTTACGTGTATTTCTATTGGGTCACGTGACTCACGTATTGAAGAAAAAATTACAAAGATCATATTTTTACCTTTCCTCAAAAAATTACAAAAGTGTTCTTACAGTAATCAGCATAATTATGTCATTCTAAATCACGCGTGAACCCCACTTTTTATATATGTTATCATATTTTTTTACCGATTATGAAAAGTGATCATCCCGGAAGTTGATTTTTCCACGAATCCCAACGGCTTCACGCCAGAGGCGGTATAGGACATGACGTCACCGGGGGATCGGCTACAATACCGTGTATACCATCCGGTGACAGTTACAGTTGCCACGACCACCCTCCTCTGCTGGTAAGGTAAGATTTTGGCTAATCTTGGAAGATAATATTGAACACTTCTATGTGTCCATGCAAAGCATTGATGTGTTTGGGTTCAAAAGAAATGACATCTGGATTCAGCCACATTTTGACTAGACAAATTATAACTATTAATTGACCAGGTGATTTTTTTATTAATCGGTCAAATTTTAGATATTATTTCAAGGAAGATGATAATGAAGACTTACTTTCTGCACTGATAGCAACAATGCGTTTTGGGTCAAGAGATATTAATGCAGCTACATGTGAAGCCTCATCCAAAGCTGCACTGCTTGATCCAGTAGCCTACTGGGTTCAGCCTCTATCCCAGATTGATCAAGAAAAGTTGAAGCTGTTAGCCCAAATCATATTGCAATGAGAATAGTTTGTACCAAACATTTTTACACTGTCATGAGCTGAGTTGTTAAACCTGTACGAATAAACTGGTCAAATTTTCTTACGTCTTGCGTCAATCGTTGTCGGTAATATTAAAGCTCCACGGGAAGCAACATCACCAACTTAAGATTGCTCATAAAACTGTGTCCTCTTTTGTTTTCAACTTTGTCCGATTTCCCCTACCTAACTCTTCAAGCCATCAGCTTATATTGCCCCAGTTCTTCAGAACTGACCTATATCAGTATCTTTGCTTAGCTGCTAGTAACGTACTGTTGGATCGCTATAAATATACACTTTTTCAGGCTTTCTATTTGCGTGAATTTTGTCAAATCAAGCCTTGGGATCAAATTGACATTTATTGAAATTTGACTCGCTGTAAACACCCCCCTGCCAAACTCTTTCAGTAATCAGCCTTATATTGCCCCAGTTATTGAGAACTGACCTAGCTACAATATCAGTATCTTTGCTTAGCTGATAGTACCGTACTGTTGGATCGCTATAAATATACACCTTTTCAGGTTTTCTATTTGCATGCATTGCTACAATCCTACGTGAGTTTTAATAGTTGCCACTCACCACCGCCCATACATTACTGTGTAAAATAATTATGGTTACCATAATAAAATACATTTTCATGTATATCTCCAAAATGGAACATAACTTTGCCGTGAAATTTCACATGGGTTACGAGAAAAATTTGAGCAATATTTTGGTACCAAAATCTCACAAAGTTTGAAAAATTGTTGAAGCAATCAGACCATGCTCCTTTAAAGGAGCTTGGTACGATTTTTCAAAATTAAATTCTTAATGTCATATGAAAGATGGCCACTCAGAAGATTTGAGTTTCAAATTTCAGCTCAATCGGTTTGACCGTTTTGATTTTATGGGCAATTTTGTTTTACAGAGTTGCCTATACGTTACTGTGTAAAATTAATTATGGTTACCATAATTAGACACATTTTCATGTATATTTCTGAAACAAAATTCAGCCGTGTAATTTCACATGGGTTATGAGAAAAATATGAGCAACATTTTGGTACCAAAATCTCGAAAAGTTTGAAAAAAGTTGAGGTAATCGGACCATGCTCCTTTAAAGGGTCGCACTCAAGTATAATGTTGCAGGCAAAACGTGACCAAAGTGTTTCAAAACAACCTCTAAAGGGTGATTGTTTCTGAAGCCAAAATATACCCTTTTTCCCCCATTCACAACCTAAATCGAGAATTTACCATTACCATATAGGGTTTGAAGAAGTACCCTATTTCTTGAAAATGAGCTAAAATGGCTGTTTTGATACCCTAAACTGTGTCACCTGATTCACCCTCCTGTTCTCAAAAACAACCCTAAATCACATTTTTCTTGGTCACACTATGCCTGCAGCGTTATCCCGTAGGTTCTAAATTCCACATGGTCCAAACTGAAGTTTATCAAGAGAACAGACATACAGGAATTTGTAACAAGAAACATCTCACTTCAATATTGGCAGCATTATTTCTTTACAATTGCACAAATACTATTTACAGTCAAACATATAACAATCTCTCTCATAAAACAGTTCCATAGCAAAACACACTTGATAAATATCTTGAATGATCTAAGTACATGGTCTTGAGACGTACAAAGAGCTAAATACGACACTGTGCATAAGGGCTCCAATAAGGAGATGTACAAAACAACATATGCAACTATATATACAGAAAGCCATACGATGCATGCAAGTAAAAGCAAGACCCTACTGGGTGATGTACTATTGGAGGCCCATTCAGGAAATAATGCTATGAGACTGAAATTGGGATGCACTACATTAACAGGAACTTTGGAATTGTGCTTTTCAAAACACAGATAAACACAAAAATACTTTGGAATTGCATGCTTTTTCATTTGTAACATTATGCTTTGATATAAACGTTAAAAAATAAGGTGGCATTTCAAAGCTTAAAAAATACATGTTGAAGGTGGCATTTCAAAGCTTTAAAAATACATGTTGAGAATTAATTTGATTCCAATTACTTGTTGTCAAAATAGGAGCTTTACAGCCTCTTGAAAATCTCCATACATGTAGGTAATTTGTTATTATTGCCAGGCCCTCACACTTTTTTTTAAAGTAACACACTTTCTAATTTTGCTCAAGAATGCAAATTTGCGAGAACAGTTTGAGATTTACAATATGCATCATCATATAAGGATTCTTATTAGCTAAAACTCTTGAATTTTGAAAGAGATAACGTGGGGGATGAAGATGTGATAATGAATTTGCCCAATAAGTCCAAATACACTCCAGCTCTTAAATATTTCCGCACAATTAAACATGTTCGAAAACCTCGTTTTTTATATTAAACAACCTAGAATCATCAAAGATTCATACTAGTATAGGTAAATTATCTATTCAATACAAATAAATCGATGTTTCTTTTAATAATTGATCTTCCATTGCTCTAAAAATGGCTGATTTCATGGACCATATACAAATACACCACAAGTTCAAATATCATTATTATGTAACTAATCAATTTTTCATAACCTCGTTATTACCTTGTAACAGGATAGAATATTTTCAGGTTGTATAGTTTTAAAACAAATGCGCAGAAATGTATATAAACTCATTTTTTTATGTTCAGACAAAAGTAGTAATGCCATATTTTCAAATGCAATCAATGTAATTCCGGAATGGTTACTTCGATAATTATACAACATAGACTGAATAAAGGTTTTGTGCGGAAATACATTAGAGCGGCAGTGTATATCATAGACAAACATAAAATACTGCTAAGGTTGCAAGGGTTTCAATTCAAATTTGGAAGAAGCAACCTTTTTTCTACCCTCTTTTATTTTTGACAAAATATCAATAAATGGGACAAAATAAAAGGCTGATGTTCAGATAGATTCAAGTCCTAATATTGACTAACAAAAAATAGCTTAAAACATTTTTCTATAGATATTCAAATATTTAAAATTGGGATCAATTCTACCTCATACTCAACAACCTAAGGATGGTAAAACTTGGATTAAGTCTAATTAATCTTCAACTACCAAGGGATGAAAAGACTTGATTCAAGTCTACCTCATCCTCGTCTACCAAGGGATGCCAAGACTTGTAATGAGTCTACCATCATCTACCAAAGGATGTCAACATAATTTGATTGCGGTAAAGCAGGGCATTTTCACGGTAACGGAAGGACAATCACAGAATTTTTCTGTATTTCAAACACATACATTGCCAAAATTGAATTGGATAAAATAAAACTAATTCCATATTTAGTTGAGTATACCTAAAAGCATTTATATTCAACAGGATTTTTTTGATAAAAATTCCTCTGTCGCATATTAATGAGGTCGGTCACGGAAGGACAGCAAAACGGACATGGTTTTTCACCTACGAGTACATTTTTGAAAATTTTAATGAAAGTTATGAAGAAATTTATTTCAAAGTTACTGAATGCATTGCTTGGTGTTTCTGCAATAGTTTGCCACATTCCACATCAAAATATTCCCTACGGTTATGTTTTAACAATGCGAAATGCGAAGGGATCATGGTCACGGAAGGACGGTAACAGAAGGACAATTTGTCCGCTGAGTTTTGGGTGCACTGAACCAAAAAGTCTGGTCAGGATTAACAAAAAATACAACCTCATGTGTAAATTTGATCCTTATTTAAGCCATTTAGAACAATAACACCCAAGTAAACAACCAAGAATGGGTTGAAAAAATTAAACAAAAATTACTACTTTTCATTATGAAAATCAAGAAATTTGACCAAAAATTGGTTTTTTTAAAGAAATTTCATAGACATCTTTGTTCAGTCTTTTCAAAATTAGGTTCATTTTAAAAAGCTTCAAAATAGCTTTCTTTTGATACCAAATATATGGTGGTAGCATTTTTCATTGAATAGTTACATCCTCTTTTCAATATTTTTCTCATGTCCACTTTTTCGTGAAAATGCCCAGCAATGAAGTGTTTGGTTAACCATCCCAAAGACTCAGATCAAGTCTACATCTTCATCTACCAAGGGATGTCAATTGTGGTAAATATGAACTGCTTGGTGGACCATCCCAAAGGCTTGGATCAAGTCTACCCCATCATCTACCAAGGGATGTCAACATAATTTGATTGTGGTAAATATGATTATTGCTTGGTGGCTTAATAGCATTTTGCTTTGATTTTTTTTTGTGCTTCATGAGATAATTGATGCTATTAAAATTGCGACGAGAGTGATTTCAATTACACAGCAAATTGATTTGTGTCTGCGTTTTCATCAACTCATTAGATTGCGGTTTTCAAATAAAACATACATTGACTCAATTTTAGAGTTTCATCTACAAATAGAATAATTGAAGGAAAGAAATTAAAAAACTGTATGGTCTTTAGTATCTTATCGTACGACTAATGATAACATTTTATGTGAATATTTTTTCTATCTATAGATAATTAAATATCAAATTGTCATCTTAAAAAGTATTAGAAAATAATTTAATAAAAACAAATTAAATTATTGTGACATGAACAGAATATAGTATTGCATGGTAAACATTAACTTTGGTTAAAATGCAAAACTTATCATTACATTGGAATAGTTTAAGTTTCACTTATTCTTTAAAATATTGCCAAACAAAATATCTTTCAACTTTATCATCAGAAAGTAAAATATGTTCATTGTTTTGACGATGCTAGAAAATATGCGAATTTGGAAAACGGACTTGAAATCATACTTTTAAAGAACATGCATGATTATCCAAAAAATATATTAATTGATTTGACGATACTTGACGATTATGTGAATTTGGAAAAGACTTTAGCACTTTTAAAGAACATACATGATTATCCATAAAATATGTTCATTGGTTTGACGATACTTGACAATTATGTGAATTTGGAAAAGACTTAGCACTTTTAAAGAACATACATGATTATCCATAAAATATGTTCATTGATTTGACGATACTAAAAATTATGAAAATTTGGACAAAGGACTTTCAAACTTTTATAAGAACATGCATGATTTTCCAAATAAATATTTCATTGATTTGACGATACTTGACGATTATGTTAATTTGGAAAAGACTTTAGCACTTTTAAAGAACATGCATGATTATCCATAAAATATGTTCATTGATTTGACGATATTTGACGATTTTGTGAATTTGGAAAAGACTTAAAGCACTTTTAAAGAACATGCATGATTATCCATAAAATATGTTCATTGATTTGACGATATTTGACGATTATGTGAATTTGGAAAAGACTTTTAGCACTTTTAAAGAACATGCATGTTTATCCATAAAATATGTTCATTGATTTGACGATACTAGGAATTATGTGAATAGTTCCAAACCCTGCAATGGCAAAGTTGAGTACGCCTTAAACTTTCTTTGAAAGGAACTAACTGCAATACCAAGTTTCATCACCCCTACAGATTGCTGCAGAACCTGAAATGATGGTTAGAGTGAAATGGAGCTTACTTGGAACATGGTGGTTAGCAATCACTTGTAGAGTAAGCTGAGGCCATGTGGAATAACAATTCAGAAAGCCATAGCGCACTATAAACTCTCTGTATTCCTGTATTTTTTACTTGTCACCGTTAACAAGTCAATGACTCCCAACAATGTGACTGACTGCACATTGCTCCACTTCATGTTATTTTACAATGTATGTTCCCGATTATCACATCATAACAATCCAAAGGGGAGCCTATTGTACTCAAACAACCCACAGTGAGTATCGAATGAAATCCAGATCCCTTTAAATGAAGAAAATATTGTTCAAAAACATACCCCGGGAGATTGCAAAATATGAAATTTAAAAATGCATGCAATACAATACACACCAGAAAATATTCAGTTGAGGTGTTTGCAATAACATCTAGATTTATTACTTAGACAATAGATGTATTGTCATTTAAAATGTGGGTTGAACTGGGTTAAATAAATCCTTAAAACTGACACCTTACATAACTGCTTTATCTGTCACTAAATGGTGCTCCTAAAAATAATAAGTATCACTGTGTTGCTCCAATTCATGTTATTGCACCATTAAACTGTTTCAATCACTCTCTTTATTCGTATTAATGCCCTAAACATCCATTCTTAAAAGAGAGAGTTCTTAAACCAAGATCATTTTTTACTGCAGAAGTGACTTGGCAGTTCTTGAACCAACCACCTTTTTGATAAACTATAATTAACCTGATGAGAGGGGAACCAACCAGTTTAATGCCAAACCAACAAAGTGCTACTGGGTAGAAACCTTTAGGGCTCCTGAATTGAAAAAAAAAAAAACACTCGGCCCGTATTCTAGAAAGGTGTTTAGCTATACCACAGTTTTAACTGAACACCAACTGTCCAGGAATTATATACGCACCGTTGCAGCTTTCAAACAGAACAGTTCAATGAGCCTTGCTGTTGACAAGAAATTAAAACTATGGTTTAGCTAAACACCTTTCTGGAATACGGGCCCGACACCCTGGTCACATAAGCCGCAACGCCAGTATGACATGGGTATGACACCGGTGAATGCTTGCAATGCTCGGTCGGACGCCGGTGCTTATGGGACCATAACTGAAGACATCGTATACAAGCCAAAAAGGTTTAAACTCGGAATTAAATTTTTGCAGCATGCTTCCGGCATCTCTACCGCTCAAGGACACCATCCAGACACTGGTCGCCCGGCCGGTGTCCGATAGGCGTCTGCTGAATTGACGCCGTAAACACATCGTAACCTCGTCGCAAGGTTATGTGACCAGGGTATCTGTGTGCAACAGTCCCACCTACTGAATGTTAATGCTATATGGAATTTTAACTGTGAAGAAAAACAAATTCAAGTCATTAAGTAGTATTTTTTCAGGGGTTCAGAACACACACACCCCCTTTCCAGTATGGGGCTGGGCGGTCAGTCCCGTACATGTTATCATCCTCAGCAAGCAACCCTAGATCGCACCCTATAAACGCAGATATCTTCAATGTTAATTCGTAAATTTATCATTGACATACATTCAAAAAGGCTACCCTTTTCAATGACCTAAAAATACAAAAATATTTCCGAACACAAATTTAGGGTTATAAATTCCACTTTGTGTTTATCAGATTTGTACAAAGAAAGTACAAATAATCTCCAAAATAGTGGCTAATAAATACACTAATAAACTGAATTTGTATGTATTTGAATTTCATACCCTAAATGCTCACTAGTGATTGCACAAATGCTGAAAAATAAACCCTTTTTCAAAATAATGTATGAATTGCTACCCTGAACGTGGTTCTTATATACCTCATCGCTAATAAGTGAAAAATGTACCTTTTCTATTGGTTGGTTTTTTTTGCTCATGGATAAAAAACAAATTCAAGCCAGAGTGCCTCCTCCCCCTGGGACCAGAACAAATCCTAATTCACACATTTTACACTTATGATGGTTCCATTGACTTATTAAAGTATAATAGTCAACATATGATATGTTAAGGATATGGCTATAATCAACAATGTCAATGAACTCACATTGATCATTACTTGAATCTATGTCATATTCACCAGAGGTTAAGATTACATTGGAATTTGACACTTTTTTTATTAAACGGCAATTTGGAAGGAGGGAATGAAAATCGAGAAGATCATCGTGATAGTCAGGTGTTTCACCTGTTTTGAGGCTCACAGATTTTGTGTCTTTTTAAGACAGTTTGTATTGTATGTTAATTTACATCTTGTTAAATAATCGATAGCCTGAATTCTGATAGAGGTCACTGAACTAGTATCCGTATTTGTTAGTAAAGTAGAGGCATTCGTCTTGTTTATGTCAATTGTATTACAGATTTTTAAGGATGGCAAAGCCAGACTTTCATTATTGGACAGAGGTGGTTTTCAGGATATCCCACAATGCATTATTCTGATACACTGATATATAATAGGCAATAATGGTTTTCTGGGCAAGGGGCTAGTAGGATTGAATAGTACTCATTCATATCTTTCTAGGGATGTGTTTCTTTTCACACTAGCCCAGTGTTTACCCACATTGCTGACACCTCAAAAACCTCAGCAACCTGTACATAAGTATAGGAGTTGAATTGAATTTGCAGGCATATTGTACAATCAATGTATCAGAATAATGCATTGTGGGATATCCTGAAAACCACCTCTGATTATTGGAGGTGCTACACTATTTAACTCAACCTATAAAACATAAAAATGTACAAAATAGCTTTCAAAAAGTTATATGCAAAACAAAATATTGTTGCAAGTCTAATTTAAATATCAATAATCACTGATTTTATTATCCCCAACCCTATCAAACAGCATATAATCACAATTCACAAAGTTAGGCAAATCGCATTTAGTCCAAATATGCCATAGACGCGAGTTAGCTATGATCACAAAATCGTTGCCATGGCAGCGTGTGCTCAGTGGCTTGACATAGTGATAATGGGATTGGGGTGGGAGGGGTACTGGGTTCAAACCAAGGTGAAAACCTGCCATTTTTAACTTGCAGATTTCCAAGGAGATGAAGAGTAGAGGAAGTTAAACCATCTCTTCATAAAATTAATTTTTAATGTAGCCAAAGAAAAAATTTGCTAAACCCAAGTGCTAAGATTGTAATCAACCCAAACAGCTAACCAATGCACTTGGGTTAACAATGCAACAAGATTTAAATGGGAGCCTTACAATATGTACCAGCAGTTTACAAGCAAATATAAACCTGAGATTTTTCAAAATTTTCACCCATTTATTTGTCATTTTACACCAAATGGAATCAGATTTCGGTTGGGTACGGACGCGCGGCCGAAGTTTTCGACTACCACCCGTTTTGTAAACCTTAAGAAGCGAAAAAATGCTACCCATATGTAAACCAATTTGACTTAAACAACCGTTATCTAGACCATTCAATACATTTTTACAGTATTAAATTGCACTTTAAAAGCCCACTTTGGCAACCGATAGGTAAACCAAAGAAAAATTGGTCAATAACTGGTCAGTTATGTAAACCATTTTTCAAATTTTTGAGGGGCCTTTGGTAAACCTGGGAGGTTAAAATGCAACCGTTCTTGGCCGCGCGTCCGTACACCCCGGAAGGCCAATCAAGTATAATGTTGCAGGCATAGCGTGACCATAGTTTTTCAAAAAGGGTGATTTTTTCTGAAGCCAAAATATACCCTTTTTCCCCCATTCACACCCTAAATCGGGAATTTACTGTTACCGTTTTAACACTAGGGTTTGAAAAAGTACCCTATTTCTTGAAAATGAGCTAAAATGGCCGTTTTTGATACCCTAAAAGGTGTCACCTGATACACCCTTTTGTCCTCAAAAACAACCCTAATCTACCTTTTTCTTGGTCACGCTATGCCTGCAGCATTACACTTGAGTGCCCCCCCCCGGGCCGTACAACCACCTTTCCACTAAGTACCCTCTCCCCCCCCCCCCCCCGGGGATAGGAAACAACATTTAACTGACTAAAATACCATCCCCTACCCTTTTTCTTAGAAAAGGGCAAATTAAGAACACCATTTAAGTTCCTCAAGAATGACTACAATAAAGTAACACTTAAGTGGTCCCTCCCCCAGCGGGGTCACTTAAATTAATGGAAAGAACAGTTAGGTGCCACCCAAGACCCTGTTTTCAAGTCTCACCTTCTGCTCCCCAAGATGCCCATTTCAAGATTACTTACTCCATAGACCCTTTTTTGACCAAAAATCAGTTCCTCAAGACCCATGTTGGATATCGCAGGCGGCACATACGTACCAAATATTTAATAGTACCCCAACCCACGGTTGTGCCTCAATCTTAATCGATACCTAACTACCCCCATCTTAACGGCACTCACCTACATCCGCTATCTGCCTAGCAACTGATTGTCAGCAATCAAGCTACTGATGGTTATTCACACTCATAAGATTGATGGTATGATAGAACTAGTTGACACAATATGATCAATTATCAACTACCTCAACAACCTTAGGGCGGCTACATTCGGCACAAACAGATAGGGAACTGATTGTGTGCCCAAATGTCATTCTATGTCTTCATTACATATACCATATTGCCTCTATTCAATACTCTGGGAACATTGACTTTTTTTAAAGCAATACTATAAAGTGTTAAAATGAAGTGCCCCTGTTGCCCATGACTTTTTAATTTTTTTTTTAGCCTATTGCGTTTGTTGTTGGTAGATATTAATATTAATACCCCAAATTTAATTTATACATGCATTAGTATAGGAAAGCACATATGTGCCCTTTCTCCATTTTTCGGTAGCAAAACAAATTTTTGACGAAATGCACTTGATATGGTCACATTCCTTCATTTTAGGCTGTTTTTACTGAAATCAATTTTTGTTCAAAATCTTATAGTATTAGATAAAGGAAAGGAGAAATACCCATCGTACACTAGAACATTAATAACAATCAGACAAGTCACAGTATTACTTTAAGGTGGTATTTGTTAGAGGAAGACTTTTTAGCATTTAAGTTTCACAAATAATTCATATATAAGCTTAAAAACTACGGCAAAATTATAAAATAAACTACAGTCATGTGGAAACCATTAAATAACATGAATAAATACTTCCATAATTGTGCCTGCATTACTTCCGGAAGCTTTTTACTGATCCACACAAGAACTATAAGGCCCAAAAAAAACAAAGTTTGTTTCTGGTAACATGCTTGAAAAGTACAATGCGATATGTGCTTTTTCACTTTTTATTTTTTACTTTTCGAAAATGCCATGCGATATGCTATTTTTCTTTTTACTTTTTACAAAAAATGCTTCCTTGATCAGCTGATATTCAGACTGTAAAGCCACAAATATAGCAAGCCAAAAGGGTCATAACTTGTTGTGACAACGCGTTGTTTTCTAAAAGCAACGCGTTGCTTATTCAACCAATAAGATCTAAGATATTACATGTCTAAACAACGCGTTGCTTATCCGGTTGATAATACAACGTGTTGCTTTCTTCTATTTTTTAAAGAACCAAGCTACCAATCACAGTTTACCTTATTCAGGGTTTTGGTCGTTTGGTAACCACGGAATATTTAAAAGGATTTTTCAAGATTTGAATATGCCTACAGGTCGTGTTATGTTAAGGTTTTGTCTCTGTTTTATTTGTTATTCAAATTGTAAATTATTATTCCAATAATCTTAGCAAACTTTCTTCAAATAAGTATCTTCTAATAATGTTTGAGTATCAATTATCGTTCAGAAACCAAATGACAAGCCTATAGCGGCAAAATATCGCCGTATGTGATCATATATCACTACCAACTACTTGCCTTTCCCGATTATCAAGATTAGTTTGTATTTATACTATTCTTATCATGCTTTAGCCTAGGCTTACAGGTCTGTAGTACTGTAAAACCCTGTAAAAATACTCATGATGCCTCAGTTGATGTATGAAACGTACCCCGGGAAATGTACGCAGCCCTGTCCTTGACTTCCTGGTAAGTGCATGAAAGCAAGTACGTGATAGGTCACTGTATTAAGACAGAAAGCAACGCGTTGTTTTATTAAAAGCAAAGCGTTGTTTTCCAAAGCTACGCGTTGATAAAATGTTATTCTTATTGGTTAAATAAGCAACGCGTTGTTTTTATTAAACAACGCGTAACAACGCGTTGCTTTCAAAAACAACGCGTTGTGGCAATACACATACATTCATATTAATTTGACCCAAATTTTATCTCGAGAGCATGTATGTCTGTGCTTGTTCGACCTTTGTATATATGACTGTAAATTCTGCATGGGTAATATGGGTGTGGACCATAGTTTTGAGCCAGTATCTTAGAAGCACTAAATATTTCGCTGGCTCCCACATATGAACTATTAATTGTAATTAAGTTTTTTACGCAAGTCTCCAGTAAGCTTGATTACAGAATGTTTTTATTTATAAAAATACATATTTTTTTGATACGAAATATGAAAAAAAATTAATGCGGGAAATATGTAACTTAACAGAAATGTGCGCGGGTTACCAGAAACAAACTTGTTTCTTTTTTTGGCCTAATGTTAATAATATAACATAACACATTACATTTTGTTCTGCAAATGAGAGGAACCATTTGAGGTCCCAGCATTTATTAGAGATAATACAGGGTACTAAAATTGGTCAAATGATTTGAAAAATTATTTGCATGTTCCCAACCCCGACGACCAAAAATCAAAACAGAATATGCAGACCTGAAACTTAATCTTCAAAAAAAGAGCTGAAAACCATTAAATTCTGCATCAAAGAGCTCATATTTGGCTGATTTATCAAGAAAAGGAGCTGAAAAGTGTGATAAAAAGAGCTGAAATTAGCTGAAAAGTTAAATTAAAAGAGCTGAAATCAGATGGAAAGCTGAGAAGTTTCATGTCTGAATATCAAAATTGTAAACAAAATTAACTGTTTTTTCAGTCAACCTTTTGTAGTAAAAAAATATCAGGGATATGGACAACTTTTTTTTCCAAAGAGCATAAAAGGAGAAGGTTTACAGATAATTAAATAGAAACTCTTTTTTGAATCTCAAATCCACCTCATCTAGAGACAGGCACAAAAAAAGCATTACATTTTTGAAATCAAGCTTATTGGAGTGTTTCATCACTTTTTTCCATGCGTGTAATATAATTCTAAAGGCAGATTGATTATACTGTCACTGGTAATTTGGCTAGTTTAAGTGATACTTAGCTTACCATCACAGTAGGAACCATTTCTTGTCATTTATCTTTGCTTAAAACCCTTAAAAATAGTCTTCTAAAGATAATTAAAAGGATTCAACATCAACAGGCATTTAGTTTACCTCAATAAGGCACTAGTCACACTGCAACAGTAACTACACTAAGAATGTACGATCATTTAATATATCGAGATGTACCAATATTTTAAAAATATAGATATCGCCAATATTGATTTCAAAGATTATCGATATATCGACAATATTAATTGTATGGACAATAAACTGGATGATGTTTTTAGAGAGCTTGTGTAGTCTTGCAGAACAATGCAGGATTCTGAATCATGAGGTCGCGAGTTCGAGCCCTGCTATAGCCAACAGGTTATGTCCTTGGGCAAGACATTTAATCTTGATTGCTTTGTCAACCCAAACTCATTGGTTGTGATGCTTTCCTAATAACAGAGTGATAATGTCAAGCGCTATGATACTATGGTGAATAGCGCAATATAAATACTGGATATTATTTATTATCATCATTGTTTTTAGACTGATTAATCATCATGACTGCTAAAGTGAGCATAAGTTTATCTGTGATCTTCTTAGCATTTAGTTAGATCCATGTACTTTAAAGGAGCTTGGTCCAATTTTTTGAAATTTAGTTTTCAATGTCATAAGAAAGATGACCAATAAAGAGATTTAAGTTTGAAATTTCAGCTGAATCGGTTAAATTGTTTTGATTTTATGGGCAATTTTGTATTTCAGAGCTGCCTATACGTTACTGTGAAAAATTAATTATGGTTACCATAATTAGACACATTTCATATATATCTCCAAAACAGAAAGTGATTCAGTCGTGAAATTTTACATGGGTTATGAGAAAAATACGAGCAACATTTTGGTACCAAAATCTCAAAAAGTTTGAAAAAATGTTGAGGCAATCGGACCAGGCTTCCTTAATAATGAAGACGAACAAGTGAAGGAGTTAAATATGGAAAATCAGATATACTTTCCAACAACGAAAAAATAAGAATAACGAAAAAATCAAAATAAATATTGAATGAAATTTGCAAAATTGTACAAAACCCCTCTTAATTTAATTGATTAGACAGATTATACAACCATATTGGTTCACTATTTCAGTAAAAATGTGACCATTCCTTCTGCATGAAATTGACACAGTAAAACATGTGTTCATATATCTGTGGCAAGAAGCACATTATCTTCAGTGCATTCTTTTCATAGTAAATCCAAAAAAAAAGCTCATTTCAGAAGAAGCATTACAAAACTACCTAAGTGTAGCATCTTGAAATTCACGACGGAAACACACATTCTAATTTGCAACATCAAAAATGCAACTGTTTCCGTTTTAAGTTCTGCAGAGATGGTAAAAATACACACATCATCAATTCAATGTTGAAGAAATACGATATTACTGCTCAGGATAAGACATCATCATAAAGTCAATTCTACTGCAGATTAAGAGCATGTATTATTCATCGTATGAATATTCAATAAGATCCGAGGGGACCAAATAAGTGATACTGATGTTTTCCAGATTAAACTGTTCATCAAAGGCAACCCTTCCCCATTAAGAGCCTCCAGAATGTATACTGATGATTGCCAACAAAAAAATAAAACATATTCTGTCACTAAAATTGTGTTATTTTGTAGATAATTTTTTAAAGCTCATCCCTTTTGAAGATACCTCATTGTTATATAATCTGGTTACAATCTTCATTTTCATTTTCAAATATCACTGCAGTTCAATGACCTATTTCTCTCCACAGCTTTGATAAAATACTAAATCTTGAAGTACATTTCAGAGTGTCTGTTTGTGGTGGTCACAATGTCACAATAACGTCAAAAAAGTCACAAATATCAAGTGCCATATCTTGATTTTTTGCCTTTTTTAAAACTTTTGAAGCAAGCAAGCACGTCCAGTAGATACACTGCTTCTACTTATTCAATTCAACTATTTGCCATCTGACAAACCCTTAAAGTTGATATATACACTCACTTCCAAAACTTTGGCCAAAACATAGTCGGCTTTCAAACACATTTTCGCTACAAAACATTTGGATAGAGGTCAAAATAACGATTGACCTCAAATAAAATAAAGCTCAATTCATACTCGGCCTCCAAACAAAATTTTTCCTACCAAACATTTGGTCGTGATGTCACCAAATATTTGCCATCAAATTTAAACTATGAAAGGGTAGCAAACATTTGATC
>JXSR01S024033.1:11092-22025 GCA_000969725.1 Ophiothrix spiculata | reverse complement strand
ATGGAAAGATTTATTTAACATTTCCAGAAGCCAGGTATTCCCATTGCATAAGTAGCCATTTCAAAAATGTCAGAAAATAAGAAGCTTATGGTATCGGATATGAAAGAAGGAATTGAAAAAAGAAGCGTGTGGATGCCGACTTATAACATTAACTCATAACATATTAAGACTCCAAGGCATTATCAAGAAGAGGCAACATGCGAAACAAAACAGAAATGTTGGTTAAAGATGACATCCAAGCTTATATACTTCCGCTGCAAATTACCGCTGGATTTTTACAACCTCTCCAAACTGGGAAAAGTGTCCAAACCCCTCCCGAGCTTCAAGTGCTCACTTCTAGATAATTAATGCATGGATTTTCTTTATTTTTGCACCAAACCAAGAAAAGACATCAAGCATGATAGTCAGCAATTTTCAGTGTCTTGGGTATTTTGGTTTATGAATTATGAGGCATTGAAATCTTGATAACTTCATTCTGGGACACACTGTAGTGTGGCCGAGCGGTTAGAGCACAGGTCTCGTAATACAGAGGTTGTCGGTTCGAGCCGCAGGCCAGGCGGTTTACGTCTCCTTGTTTCCTTGGGCTAGAAACTTTACTCTAATTGCTACGTGGTTTGGATAGTCACGTTAAGCCGTTGGTCCCATGTGCGGATGCTCCTTCTTGGGGCACTGCATACAGTGTATGTCTAGTGAGTCTATTACATGTACACTGGTCAGACAGTTGGTCTGGTGTACAATAGAGTTATTATTTTGGTCTTGGTCAACATGCATTATGTGACTGTGTCCATTGTACACTTTGATTAACACCAAATAAGTCGGCCTGTTTACATTTTGAATTGATACAGATAAGTATGTGCATAGCTGAACACAGCACAACTGCAGGAGACATAGCTTGTGTTGTATTTGTGACTCACACGCTGTGCTCCTGCAGTAGTGCTGTAGACGCATCGCATGTTGTACATCTGACTCACGCATCATATCAGTAAATGATTATTTATTGAAGGCGATGTTAAGATCATTTGCATGTCTTATTTGATAATTGTTTGCTATATTCTGCAAGATTTGTAAAATATATTCTATGTTATAAGTTTCACCATTGCAGACTATTGTCATTTTTATTCATTTTAAAGGATGACTTTGCTTCAAGGTTAGGCATCAGCTCAGATGATATTGAAAGACTTCTAGAAAGCAGACACTCCAAGACCATCAGTCAGTTTACCAAAGATGTTGCTGTGTGTATGTTTGGGCGTGAAACCTTAGCAACTCATAGTCTCAAAGGTCAGATGAGCACAGCGCACCATAAGAATCCCGGTGAAGTGAAACCAGCCTTACCTGGACAACGAGTAGAAAGTTTGCTAGGTAGGAAATCCAAGATAACAAGATATGTTATCACTATGAAATTTGTCATGTGAATGCAAGAAAATTATGTCTGCAATGGCTGCCTTAAGTTATTTTTATTTTATACTTTGTTACAAGAATGTGAAAAATCCCTCAAAAATTCCATGTCTTATGTCAGTGGTTCTGGAAATGGTTCTTTAGGTGACTGTGTCACCTGAAGAACCATTTCAAGAACCATTGATCCAAGATTGTAGTTTAGACAGTGTGCAATCAAAATTTATGACAAATGGCAGCTATTGCAGATACAACTTTCTTGCACTCAAATGACAATTTGAAAGTCACTGAAAAATCACATGAAAGAAAAAACATTATTCTATCATGAAAAACACCAAAACAGCAGTAAAAATGTGCTCTAAAGAAATTTTCATGAAACAGAAATTAGAATCAGTAACGCTGAAAAGGCATTCTTCAATATGTTAATCACACTACAAACCACGCCTGATACTTAGTTGTTATGTAAATAATCACTCTACCAGCAGTGTGTGACGTGTTACATCAAAAGGTACATGTTGGGTCCAAAAATCAAAATTGAGTTTTTAATATGACTGGAAAGCTTGTTAAATCGGCTTTAAAATGATACCAAAATTAAAGGCATCAGATATTCTGTTACCAAGCTATGACAAAACAAAGAATTACAACATTGACGGATTAAAAATACAACAATTTAAACTCATGATAGGAACCATTCCAAAACTCCAAAGCAATCACCACTTTTTCTTGCCCGATTGACACTTAATTTGGCACATATGCTCTTAAGACTGTAACAAAGACGGCTAAAAATGAGCTCCTTAAAGTATATATTTTCAATGAATGAACTTATTTTCTGAAAAATACACTCTAAATGTGAAAACAATTAAGCGTTTGTAAGTCTGATCCAGTTTCACTGAAAATGTCTATGGGACAGTCACTTGAGTACCAAATATGACTAATGTGAACGTCAAATATCAGCGCATTCCAATTATTTCCCCTGGCAAATTTTCGCATTTTCTGATCAATGGGGATCTAGTGAGCAGCCTGGCATCCTGAAAAAAGGGGGTCTTTACATCATACTGTACCTTGCTTGTGAGTATACGTAACATTGGACTAGTCAATTTGCATCCATGCATTCATTTGTTTGTTTTCTCTTTTTTCCGCTACAGAATTTGTACTCAGTGTATATCCTTCAACAGAGAGGAAAATTATTAAATCCTGTTTGCGAGAAAAACTGAATGACGAATCCAAACTGATGAAAAAGAGACTACAAAAAGAACTCGGTCAGAATGTCAGTCAGGTGGTAATAATGCATCCAAAATATGGTGCTGCTATAAAGAAGGAATCCAGCAGGGGACAATATTCAGATGATTATTAACAGATTCTCAGAGTTCTGTATGGAAAGCTAGAGAGTGCTCTTCCAATTTCTCAAATGATTCATTTTGTCCGACAAGGAGAAGGGCACAGGCCGCCAATAATGAAGCAGGAAAAATATTATCGGCAAAACAGGAAGCTCCTTTGTAACTATAGGCACAACGATAATTTATTGGACAGTGTAAACAAAATCCATAGTGCAGGGCCCATTGTTTGTAAATGCAACCCCTGCATGGATTGTTGTTTAAATTGTTCAATAAATATTTATTTTGCCTATAATTGGGATGAGTGAATGAAGAAACAATAGCACAAACTTTCTAATCAAATTTACAGCATATATAGGATTAATTTAAGATATCGCCGGAAAATTGTGATGAAGAATTACATGGTGTTTTTTTTGACATTGTCAAATGGAAGTAGACCTTTAAGTGAAATGCTGGCTAACTTACTGCTGTATTGATTTTGCCCAGCTTGGATTGTGCTTAAGTTTGTTGATAGAGCAATTATCATTCTCTCCAAACTGATGAAAAAGAGACTACAAAAAGAACTCGGTCAGAATGTGAGTCAGGTGGTAGTAATGCAACCAAAATATGGTGCTGCTATAAAGAAGGAATCCAGCAGGGGACAATATTCAGATGATTATTAACAGAGTTCTGTATGGAAAGCTAGAGAGTGCTCTTCCAATTTCTCAAATGATTCATTTTGTCCAACAAGGAGAAGGGCACAGGCTGCCAATAACAAAGCAGGGAAAAAGGAAGCTGCTTTGTAACTAAGTGGGATGAGTGAATGAAGAAACTGAACAGTAGCACAAACTTTCTAATCAAATGGAAGCAGAACTTTTAGTGAAATGCTGGCTAACTTACTGCTGTATTGATTTTGCCCAGCTTGGATTGTGCTTAATCTTGTACGTTGAGCAATTAACATTCTCTTGCTTTACAATAAACTAGACTTAACAAGCTTTTTCTTAAGCGGGCGCTTAAGACATTGTTCCCACTACAACATCTGTATCTTGCCGTGTATAAGTCTTTAGTACGAGTCAAAATTTTTAAAGAAAATAATTGGAAACATGATATTTTTGGTTAAACAATACATATTCCACAGAAGAAAATCAAACAAGTTCTTTTATTGATAAAATTGATTTCCAAATCAAAATTGGGATTAGAATGCTCAGAAATACTGGTTCTTCGGAAATATTAAGGTCCAGCAGCAGCTTTCTTCAGATTTATGGCACCTGGTCCATGTCCGCTGAAGAAAAAGCTTGAATATACTAGTAAGTGACTTCTGGACTTACATTTTCATGGGTTGCAACGTTTCACACCTAATCCAAGGTGCACCCTCAAGCCCACTGGTGAACTGGCGGCTTTTGTGCAATGACCTGTGACAGTTGTTGGCGTCACAGGTTGAGGAACTATAGTCTCTTTGGTATCTTGTCATAGACAGAACTGTAGGCCCCTGCTAGATTATTGCGAAGTCCACCTCCCTTGTTGAGAGATGGTTGTTCAGAATTTAGTTAAATGCTCTCCTTGGCACCTGTGTTCTCTGTCCAGTATTATAACATCCTCATTTTCAAAGTTAGGCCTATGTTTAGTGGCATATAAATGTTGGTACACAGCAGAATTTTCTCAATCTGTGACATCAACAATTTGTCACAGATCATTGCACGAAAGTGTTAGATCATCAGTTGTCTTGAGGATGTGCCTTGGATAAGGGGAGAAACGTCACAACTTGCGAAAAATGTGAAAGTCCAGAAATCATGATTTGCTCTTTATTAGTCTAAAATTGAAATACCTGGGTGAATCAATATCTTCATAAGGTGACAAAAGAAAACTGTTTTAAAATAACCCCAAAACCCCCCCCCCCCCCCCGCAAAAAAACACACAAAACTGAAAAATGTTACCTAAAAAATTTTAATCAAAATTATTAAATTTTGGCCAGAAAATGGCTGATTTTATATGATTTTAGCAAAACTAAAAAAAAGAAAAAAATCTTCAAAATTATGGTCGTTGGGGCCCGTTAAACAGTTTTTTTTTTGTCGCTTAAACGTAATAAACCTTTATGTTTTTAAAAAACCTATGAAATGTACAATATTTTATCATGTGTAACTTGCTCTCTAAAACTGAAATACAGTTGCTTTTTTAAAATGATATTACTATATTATATCACTGGATTATTCAAAAGATATTTAATTTAATATTTTAGCTTTAAATTATTATGCTTTAAGATCAGTACTACAGAACTTGAGAAGACCCATTAATTATTTGCTAGTGTTTAGTTTTTCACAGAATGGATTTGTGAAGTCAAATATTTTTATATGTGGCATGCATGATCAAGGGAAATGAGTCAATTGTTGGTCATTTTTGATTTTGATTTTTTATTACAATCTACTTGTTTATTAAATGCTACGGAACAATTTTAATCCCCATCATAGTTGTCACCGGAGATACAGCAGGGGCTGATTTCACTAACATTTAGCGATGGTCGCTAACACCGTTTTGATCGCTAACTCCAAAAATGATCACTAAGTAGCGAGTATTTTGAACAATTTAGCTATCAATTTTTGAGTTAGCGATTATCTCTAAATGTTAGTGAAATCAACCCCAGTTATGATGTTACCTTTAAAAACAATGAAAATAAAAGAATGTTTGACATCATATCTATTGCCATATCTATTGCCCTGTAACTAGGTATCAATATTTTCAATATCTAACTCATTCCCCTTGACCATATTACTTTTGTGTCTCTGGTCAATGAAGGTGCCGCTTCAAGCGGTGGTTGCCTGCCAGTTCTAGCCGGTTCAACCGGAATAAACAATTGCCAACTGCTCAAAATTGGCTATCTACCAAGAGTTAAAAGATTCATGATCTCCCCTGATACATAGCCATTACAAATTGTTACAACCCATGCCGGTATAGACAGGAACATCAGGCTTCCGACACGTGACTCATCAGGTATATGGTACATATGAACGTATGATGGTATACAGGCCTGTCAGGTTCAAAGGGTTTTGTTTTTCAAAATATTCTAAAAAATATCTAGAATATTTTAGATATTTTGAAAAAATATCTGGAATATTTTGAAAAAAAAATGAAGAAAAAACACAGGTTTGAAATATTCTAGATATTGCACATATTTTGTAAAAGATATTTTTAAAAGATAATATTTGAAAAATTATTAAATATGGCTAATAAATCATGAATTGATGCATAAACTGATTTATGTGTCTGTTGTGAGATGTTATTTTTTGGCTTTAAACTGTTTTCAGATATTTTCAATTTGAGGTTTGAACACATAATTTGTTTTTAACAGCTCAAAATATACACATTGTACAATCATATTTTCACGCCATTTTGGAGCATTTGTCAGTAAAGCAATACTATAAAGTGTAAAAATGATGCGCCCCCTGTCATCTATGACTTTCGATTTTTTTAGTTTATTGAGTTTGTTTTTGGTAGATATTAATACCCTCCAAAAGATTTAGCTAAAATATGCTTGGTTTTTCTGTTACGGCCATTTGTTGAATTAAATCCGGGATCCCGAATTTTATTCTACATGTATTACTATAGGAAATCACTCGTGTGCTCTTTATCCATTTTCTGAAGGCAAAATGGGTTTTCGACAAAATACACTTGAAAACACTTTAAGATACCTCTTTTTTAGGTTGCTTTTACTCAAAGCAATTATTTTGATCAAAATCTTTTAGTATTGCTTTAATGGCGTAATGTCGTTTCAGCTTTGGGTTTCTTTTTTCCTGTGTTTTTAATGAAATAAGTAGCATCGCTGCAGTACAGTGTAAGAGATAGTAGACTTTAAATTAACAGACTATTTATCTCTTGTATAGCAAGAGCTTCAGTTTCAGGTAGGATTCTGTGTTCTGTACCTGCTGTGCAAATAATGTATGCTGGTGTAAAGGGGGATAGTACACATGTTTAGGGATCTAAACGCCTGGATCAAGGTCACTTCACCCTTCAAGTTGTCATATGGAATGTGTGTATGTAATAGAGTGACAAGCAGGCGATTAAATGTCCTGGTCAAGCTTGATTGCGCCAAGAGAATGCTTAGAAGCAAACGAAAAATGATCCTTCAACGCCCCATCAGTTACAAAAATAGGGCTGTGATGAATGTGGAGTGTTTTGTGACGGTATATGACAGATTGAAAACCTTCCGCCAGGGACCATTCAACTTTACCACAGCCCTATTTTTGGAGGCGTTGAAGGATCATTTTTCGTTTGCTTCCAAGCATTCTCTTGGCGAAGTCAAGCGTGACCAGGACATTTAATCGCATGCTTGTCACTCTATTACATACACACATTCCATATGACCACTCAACTTGAGCGGTGAAGTGACCTTGACCCAGGCGTTGGCAAATCAAATTTGACCTAAATATCACGTTTTTCGACCCATTAATAGCATATATACATGGCAATATTGTTGAATGTAATCCATATCCAGGGAGTGCGGTCGGGGCGTCGCATCACCCCACCACCCCCATAAGAAAACTAAGCACCGACAAAGTCTACCAAAAAGTACAGACAGGTCCACAAACAGGACCCCCTCGAAAAAATGTAATGTTGTTAAGGGACCGTTCCTGATGCAAAAATCATTATCATGGAAAATTTTCGCGCCTCCCTTTTCAACCTCAAGAAAAATTCAAGGGCCACCCTTTTGTGCTACAAAAATTAGTGGTCAACCGCCCCCCCCCCCCCCCCCCCCCCTACGAAGGTGAAAATTTTTGAAACTACTGAAACTCTTGATTTTTTTTTTACGCTTGTCACTTTCTCAAAACGACTAAAATTAGATCAGGGTCTGAGTCAACTATAACAAAAAAAATTGGCTACAGGCTTGGGTAGGCCTATAACAGAGAAGTCACCAAAAATTGAGAGATTTTCTTTTGGTCATTTAGTACATTTTTTTCTCACGGACACCTGAAAAAAGTTTCTGCGTTCGTGATCATGACGTCAATAATATGAATATTTATAAAGGTCCGTAATATTCACTAAAGCAGAGGATACTGTGGCAACGTCGACATCAGGTACTTTTTTCTTTAAAAAAAGTTAAATAAAGACGATATTTCCATAAATAAAATGAAGAAAATCGTATTTACGGGCACGTGTTATCAGTCTGATAAGTAATATTGGTGTCGAAGTAATAAGCTGTTCAGTGTTTACTTTAAGCTTAATCAAAACAGCTGTTTAACTAGTTGTGCTCACCCAACTTAATGGTCGGTTATTTTTACTTGCTGGCTTTACTAAGTCCGACCTAAAGTTGGGCTTTATTCATATTCCAAAATCGGGAGTTTCATTTTCACGAATTTCAGCCTCATCTAAAGACTAAACTAATGTCTCCGTTCGGACTAGTAGTAGTAATGCTAATGTAATGCCCGATGTACGTTATGAATGAACTTCGTAATGGGGGGATGATATTTTACGTAAAATAAAATGACAATTTCTACGGTATTCAATGCACTTGGAAGGCTAATTTAAAATCAAAATTTCTACAGGAATTTGTCACCAAATTGCCATTTGAATAGGTTGAGGTGAATGAGAAGATTTGTAAGTGCATTCTCGTGTAATTAAAATATGGTTTTATGATTTTAGTAAAAAAATATAGTAGCGCTTACGATTTCGTAAGCGCTCTCATTGAGTTACGGTGCTACAAAGCTCTACCACTTTTGGACCACTAATAAAGCCCCACTGTGTGCGGTATAGTAAAAAAATCGTAAAAACACACACACAGTGGGGCAAGCATCACTATGTTTAACTTAAGCTTAATCAAACTATTGTTGTTTCAAACAATTTTCGGACACGAAAATTTAGAGCCTGGCGTAACACAATTGCGTGTGCATTTTACGCGATTACACAACACTTTTCAGGCACATGCGATGACGTCCTGGTACTGTGCTTCACTGATTGTACGCGGTGGCTGCGTTAAGAAATCATGTTCGTGTCCGAAATTTATTTGAAACAATAAATAGGTACGCTTTGCACTCAACTCGTGCCTCATATTCTATATGAGGCACTCACGCTAAGCGAAATTGGCAACCTTGCAACAACGTATTTCCAATGGAGCCAGCGTTCAGGATTTTGAAACGCATGTTAAAGCTACCTTCGTTTAAAATAAATCCACAAAAATAGACTTGATGATTTAATTTTAGTGAGGAAACACAAACTTACAATCAATTTGAAATTCTCACTAATTTCCATTTAACATGAAATCTGGATGATGTTTTTGGCCTCTACCTACACGTTCTTCGGTGATCGCGCAGTGTCAACAATCGTCGATCTATGGTGCCCAATTTTATAGCGCTCCATCTGCTTAATGACTTATGAAAATATTTTGCTATCAGCGAAAAACATGAAACCAAGCTCAACAAAATGCGTCATTGAGCAAAGTGACGTAAATTTCTCCACTGAATTTGTATAGCTCCGCGCCCGAGCGACGAACGAGATAAATCATCGCAGTGAGTCGTTCGGGTTTTTCGATCAAGGTACGCTGATCGAATCAGCGGTTGTTCCTTTATCCCACAACCGCTGACGAATAGCCCATGCCTACGTCTTCAGGGTCTCACTGTAAATCCAAATTGTGAAAGTTTAGCCACTAATTTATGTCACTTAAAATACAAACGTACTCACAATTTGCCCATAATCCTGTTCAGGAGACTCTCCCGTGCGTTGTGTTTAGGCCTATTTTAAATCCAAAATCTGAGGTGGTTCAAACGATGAAAAAGTGAAAAAATTCGCTCGAATTCTCACAGCGCAACAGTATTCCGTGTTGACAAAACAGAATAACACATGTGGTGGCTTATCATTAGGTGGGTATGCTAAAAAGGTGGTGTTGTTACATTTTTTTCGTGGGTTCTCGAACTTAATTTGATGTAAATTCACTATTCCTTGGCCTATTGACTTTTTTAATGTCTCATTTGAAAGCTTACACTTTCTGCTATTTGTGGCAGTAATTTGGCCTTCATGGGTTACATAATGTAAGAGAGACAATGGTTTGAACTTGGCAGTACAAGGGTGGTGGTGCCTAAGGATGCGGTGCCTACGGATGCGGTAGATACCCAAATTGAGACAATATCGCCATTTTGGAAGGTTTGACACTGCTGAAACATTCACAAATGGATTCTGTGACCTCAAATATATACAGATAGTCACCAACATGGCTAAAATTTGGTATACAATTACAGTATTTGGCAAATTTATCTTTTTTAAACCTTCCTCAGACCCCCTCCCCCCTCGATCAGTTTTTTTGGCAGCACCTTCTCATTTTTTGTCCGATTTTGACAAATTTGGTGTCAAAATGTTCAGGGGATCAAGCTGCATCAAATAAGAATTAGGACAGAATGATTTGAAACATCACCATTTTTCTCCCCTTGTATAGCCCGCCTCTAATTAATTGAAAGTCATCAACACCAAGACCCTAAGGGGTCTGTTTCAAGTTTAATGCATCAAAGTAACTATTAAAGTGTTTAGAACATATCCTGAAAAAATGAACTGTTTACTATTAATCATTCCAATTTATGACTTGCTTTAGTAAAAACAGGCAATTTTGAGAAAAATGCATTTGAAAATTACAGTTTGCATTGCCGTCTATGGAGTAATTAACCATTAATTAGCTTATTATGCCAAAACAAAAGTGATATTTGGCTAAAAAGTTACTTGAATTGAAAGAGATCAATAATATTAACATCATATTAAACAATTGTTTTTTTCACCATTTTGACCATGTAACACATTTTTGACCCACCTCATAAAATACCACCATGTGCTTTTTTTATTGTCGCACGACTCATTACCATTTCCAGTCGCCTCCGAATATTATAGTCGATTTTTTTTTATTCGTGACACCAAGCACATATTGTTGATGGTAAGATTATATAAATTTGGAGGGGATGTGTTCAGAGCAAAACTATAAAGCTGTATAATGCTCAACTTTGTTCAATATAAAACAATCTCTAACCCTCATTAAATAATTTATTTTCTATAGAATACGGAAGGTTTTCAATCAGAGCTAATCAGGTTCAATGAAAAGTATTGTCAAAAGGTTTAATGTCATGCTATAGATTCGGGTTCATTTTGGAGGACACCATATCGGCCTCTTTCATACCTGCCAACTAGTCCGTTTTTTCCGTATTTAGTCCGTTTTCTGGATTTTTAGGTGTCAAAAAAACGTACTAATACGTTTTTTACAATTT
>JXSR01S024032.1:0-14554 GCA_000969725.1 Ophiothrix spiculata | reverse complement strand
TTTATTTATTTATTTATTTATTTATTTATTTATTGGGGGAGGGACTTAGTACCTTACCAAAATATGATCAGGGCAAATTCCAGAATTTTACTATACATACCTATAAGGATTTGAAGCAAGTCTATGTCTTCACCCACATGAGGGAGAGATATCTGCCCAAACTTGTCAGTAATAGCATATATTATTTGCAAATAACAGCCCGTAACCAGTAGATCAGAACATTCAAATAAAACATGATAAACATTGACGCTAATGTTATATTAAAATATTCAAGGAATATCATATGGTATTAGTATAAAATTATTCAAATGTTGCCACAATTTAATGTTCGCTTCTAATGTACATGAACTAAAAGAGTGAAGTATAATATCATGATATGTTAAAATGAAATTATTCAAATTTTGACAATTTTATGTACGCTTATGAAATAAACGAGTCAAGTGTTGAAATAATAAAAAATGTTTACATTAAGCAAGTTAAAAAAAGAAGTAAAACACGATGTATTTTTTGAGAAAGTTATTTTATCTTGATCAAGAACTTTGATTCTTAAATCAAGAACTTTGTATCTTAAACTCATCTTTAAGGTTAATGAAATGGATTAAATTTCAGAATAAAACACTTCAGAGTATTTTGGCTGTCGGGTATTATTTCTAGATCTGTCTTATGGCGCCAGAATTTTCTTGCAATCAAGAAAGATCAATAATGAAATAATAATTGTCGCTAGACGTGACCCAATTCGATTTTTTTTTCTAGATGTCCCAATTCTTAAACTGAAAGCTCTTCTCCCCCGGGGTGGGAGTTTACTCACACTAACATGGTGTATGTGAATGTGACTGCCGATGGGATTATTTTTACGGGTACATCCCGTTATATATAAGGCCCGCTATTTAGAAGGCCTGCTATTCGAAATGACCTATATTCAGAAGGCCCGCTATTCAGAAGGCTCTGAATAGTAGGCAACTTTTGTAATTATTTAAAAAAGGTCCGCTATTCAGAATTAGGTGCTTCTGTTTACTCACAAGACGCTCCATTCAGAAGAATATTGAAGTTTCTCGACTGTTCACAATGTTGCCATTCTGTATAGCCTGCCTTGTCAACTAGCGGACCTTCTGAGGAGCGTGCCTTCTAAATAGCGGGTCTTCTGAATAATAGGCCAATTGGCGCTTAACAACCAATTATTCAGAAGGTAAGCTATTCAGAAATAAAAAAAAATCTGAATAGTAGGCCTTCTGAATAGCAGGTATTTTTTTTTTAAAAAAAGAGCCCATTATTAAGAATTCTGTATAACGGGCTTTCTGAATAGCGGGTCTTCTGAATAACGGGTGGGTCCCATGTTTTTAACATAATTTGGTAAAGTGGCGATGTGGTTCACATTACGTATGCGCACGATATGCCTGAATTGGGTGTATTTTGGGAAAATATTACAATCGAAATTGTACGTGACCCGCATGCATGTGAAAAGGGTGGGGCTGCCCTGATACAGAACGCAACATGGCTGGCGGTATGGGAGATATAGGATATCTCCCTGAAACTTTTTTAAGAATCTCTCCCTTGGCTCCACATACTATTTCTTTTAAATATATACAAGCTGAGTATTATATAAATGTAGCCAAGAACAATTTCAACAGCAATGGAATACCATTTTGTTATTGTTCACTTGATATGCATAGCTTATTAATAAAGGCTCATTCTCAGATAAAGCGTGCAACTTCGCCATTTTCGTGTCGCTGACATATATGTATCTTGTTTAAATTTGTTAAGCCCATTATAAATGATGTAAGTTGTTTAGTTTGTAGACGAGAGTCATATTAGTAACATGACTGTATTAAATTAGAAACATGCCGGGGAATAGCAAAAATATTCGAAAAATGCATTACCTTGTGTTTTACCCATGCCGCCAGCCATGTTGCGTTCTGTATCAGGGCAGCCCCACCCTTTTCACATGCATGCGGGTCACGTGACAATATCTATTTTTAACAGTCTGTGTTAGGCTCTAATTAAAAATATAAAACTTTGTAACATCGGGTCATTATTTTAAAACGAGAGCTTTTTGATTGCATGTCGGAAATAATGCAAACAGGTACGTTATCATTTTTCAAATGGTCAAGAAAGTGTAGAAATAATGAGGTAGATCGATGTTGCCATATGTGTTCAATTAGATTGACTTTGGTGTTATATGATATATTTGGAAACAAAAATATGTTTTAAAGTAAACAATTTCAAGCATATTAATGACAAAAAGCCATATGTTACGCTTGTGCCGCAACAGATACGTTATGTACATTTTATTATCCCTCGTATAAAAATGCAATACATTATAAAGGGGAATGCTATACCATATTTAACTATTGTAAGTGCTTACTCATCGAGTGTAAAAATTAAGCTGGTATTAAAGTATGAAGTTTAGCCCATTAACGTACAATTTAGAAAAGAATCAAACAGATACGGAACGACAGATACGTTATCTTAAAGATGCAGGAAAACAATGGTTAACACAAATCAAGTTATTTTATAAAATCTCGCATGCACTGTTTCTTCTTCAAAAACCATTTGAGTTTATGATTTTGTATATGATTTTAATGTGTTATTAGTAGTTGACATTTTAAACAGTAATTTCTGAGACCAGATTTGAACGTTTTATCGAAAAATGAGCCTAAAGAGCATGAAAAGAGGGGACAGTTGTTGTTTATTGTTTTGAACTTATTGCCGATGCTATTTTATACCCATTTAAACACCACTTTATATTTCATTTCATTTTATTTGTTTATTTGTGTATCATACACATATATACTAATCTCAAAAGGGGAGATCTCGGAGTCGTGGTCACGGTGTTCAGCCTTTCTTTCAACAAAACAGCGCAAGATCATTGCATTATCAGCCAAAACCAACACCACTATTAACACAATATTATTTGTAATTTAGGTGGAAAACCCGTTTTCTAAGTAGTGACTCCATTTGAACTCGATCGTGCATCACTGTTGTTTGAAGCGGACATTTATTTTATTTTTTTTTACCTCACAGTAAGTTGAAAAAGCAGTACAAATAACTAGAATGTATTGAATGATAAACGAACTAGAATGTATTGAATGATAAAGTTTTGAATCATTGTCAACATTTATTTCATTTGATTGAAATGTATTAGTTTTAATAAGCCCTCGTTTCTGGTGTTTTTGTAAATTCAGATTTGTGCAAAAAAAGAGGGCACTATATATATTTCAAATTATTGATTATACTAGATTATCGATTATATAGTTTGAATTTGCAAAAAAAACTGCAGCCTTGCTCTTAAAGTACTGTTTCCATCACAACCTGACTCTGATCATGGCATAATAACTCTCAGGCACGGTTTTGCCTATAGCATGACTCAAGGTATGTTAGGAGTGGGTTTCAACAGTGCACCCCTTGTAGTATCGTACGAGGAATAAAGATAGGATCAAAACACAAAACATAGCGTCAGCCTTCAATCAAAATTTGTGCTATCAAACATTTGGTCGTGACGTCACCAAATATTTGCAATCGAAATTAAAGTGTAAACCGGTAACAAACATTTGAGGCAATGTATATGGCAATTCAACACTTCTGTTCAATTTAATGTTCAATTAGCGCGAAATTTTATTTGGTCTCAACTCGATGTTGAAGTTATTTTATTTGGAGTCTATGTTTTGACCCATACAATTGTATCTTAAATCATTTATATATATATTATTCTGTTACATAACAACACAACAAAGTATAACAAAAACCGCCAACCAATACAGTACTAATGTTTTGATTCTGTAGAAATAAGCTCATCATCATCAAAATTCTACTGAAATATTGCACTTTCACGATATATGCGTGGTATCAAGTTACATTGTGTGTTCACAAAATCGGTTCTCGGGTAATGAATTATTTTTCACATGGTATACACAATTTTCTATGATTGTTTTCTTTTTTCAATTTGCAAGTGATTAAATCACAAAGCTAGGTAGTAATCACTTTTATCGCTCTGTATATAGGAGGAATAAAACACTGCTAAATTGTTTCATTTATTTTTTTATATCCAAACATATTCAGTAACTTAATCCTAGTAATCATATTAAACAAACACAATTTAATTCTACGATAAATCCTCTTAATCTTTATTTTCTTCCTCATAAAATCTAATGTTCAGTTTATAAAATATATCGAAGATTTAGCACAAAATGAAAAATTAGTAGTTATGATAAAAATGGAAACGAGTCATGTTACAATCGAGTCTTAAGTTGGATTTACCCGAACTCGTAAATAACACATATTGTCCTAGTTTTAGCAAATGCCTGCTTATTGTTTTTTTTTTTTAATTTACAAGATGAACGAATCTGCGAGCTAGTGCTTACTTTCTTATGCTTCCTCCGAGGTCATTTTTTAATGTTTTTTTAGCTTTTCCGGAAGCCCAAATGGCAAAAAAATTATGTTCCTTGATTCAGATTTCAGATTCAGATTCATTTATTTCCATAAAAACACATAAAAATACATAAAAAATAACATACAAACATAACATAATTATGGAGGACAGGACCGGAAGGCCAATGAGGCCTGTTAAATGTCCTTCCCTAGAAATACAACAAAAAGTTGCATACAAAAATAAATACCTGACAGCACAACTACTCAAACAAGACTACAACAGGGACGTGCTCAAAAACTTACTTATAATTTTGAATAATATTTTGCTTAAGTTGATTTCGAAATTGTTTTACATAATCGCTATTTTTTATTTTACATGATAATGAATTCCAAAGGACAGGACCATTTGTACGGATAGCTTTATCAGTAAATGATTTTTTATTGAAGGTTATGTTGAGATCATTTGCATGTCTTGTTTGATAATTGTGTATATCAGAACGCTTATTAAAATATTCATGGAACACTACAGGTAAGTCACTAATATGGTGTTTAAACATAAAGACTCCAAGTTCGAGAGTATATGCATCTGTTACAGTTAAAATATTATGTTTTGCAAAAAGTGGAGCTCCATGACTACGATAGTGACTACCATCAACCGTTCTTATTGCCCATTTCTGCAATTTTATGATTTTTTCAAGGTAAGTTTTACACGTTTTTCCCCAAATAAGAATTGCATAGTTAATATATGGTGATACTAATGAGCAGTACAGGGTATGAAGAATACGAGTTGGAATGGAATACTTCAGTTTGTTCATGACACCAATATTTCTAGATATTGTTTTTGAAATGCAGTCAATATGATTTTTCCATGTAAGACATTCATCAATCAGAACACCAAGAAATTTAGTTGTGTTAACTCTTTCTAAGTCAGTGTCGTTTAAGGTAACATTGTGAAAATTCCTTTCTGTTAGTCATGCAAGTTAGTCATAACAGCTTGAATAGTTTGACCATGCTAGTCAAACCTGTGTGACTAGCTTTGAATTGCATTACTAAGGTTATGTTAGTCAAAATGGAGACCATCTGGACTTTTCTGGACTAACTTAAAGTTAGTCATAAACTAGTCATGCAACTAGCCTACGTTAGTCATGCATGCATGACTTACATCCAAGCTAGTCAAGCTGGTTATTCAAGCGTGCATGACTAATGTTGATGGTAGTCATGCAAGTTAGTTCTGCATGCAGGACTACATATTGCTAGGCACACGTGTTAGTCATGCCTGTTTGACTAGCTTTACGTTAGCACCACCTGGACTAACTTAAAGTTAGTCATGCTGACCAATTTAGGTTTTCAGTGTGACGTATGGTTCATTAAATATAAGACACAACACTCTATTAAGGATATTCTGAATTTTGTTTAAATTTATTTCACCGCAGGCAATCCATGTAATTGTACTTTAGTTCAAATGTGGAAAAACTTCGTATTTACATTCCAATAAGAGGACTTTGTGGCACAATTCAGTGGATTCATTCTTTTCATTATAGAACATGATTATTGCACATTATTCGGCATACACTGTTAACTTGATCTTGCTAATATAATATGTGTTTATTAATAGTTATACCAATTACCCTTGCAATGATACTATTATTCACAACAATATTTACTCATGTATCGTTTAATTGCAATAGTTTTGTAGGTGTTCCTTACCCGAAATTTCTGGCAGTGGTATTGGTACCACAGCCAGAAGCAAGCTGTGCAATCAAACCTATAACATAAGTGCACATACCCAATATCCCAAAAAATGATCATATTTATCAAATACGAACTGTAACACTCCACAAACATGATAAAGGATATTTTTTTTAATTTACCTATTACCGATTTTCATAAATTTAATTCAAAAAGGTTCGTTTCTGGAATAAAACAAATTCTGTGGTGTTTTTTTTTTTTCAAGTACCATATTTGTATTTTTCAATTTATGCACAAATGGCCGTAATGTGATAGGCTGTACTACACAGCTTGTCTCAAGCTTATGCCGTTACCTGGGTTTTGTTTATACAGGGTGTCCATAAAATCTCTGCACTACTTTAAATCATAATAACATAAAAACCAAAAATTGCGTAGAGAAACCAAATACATAATTAGAAACTAGATGCTTGTGCATTTGTTTTGATTTTAAGTACAACCCCATTGGCCATTTTAAAATATTCTAAATGGACAATGCCATTTTGAATCTATAATTGCACCACCATACTTTGTATTCCAGATGTCAATTCATACCTTGTATTCCAGATGTCCATTAATTAAATTTGATGTCCTTCCGTGACCGACCTAATTAATATGCATATTTTGCAACAGAGAAATTTTTATGAACAAATTCTTGTTGAATATGAATGCTTCAGGTATACTCAACTAAATATGGAATTAGTTTTATTTTATCCAATTCAATTTTGGCAATGTATTTTTTTGAAATACAGAAAAATTATGTGATTGTCCTTCCGTTACCGTGAAATTGCCCAGATGAAAACAGTAATTTTAATTGTTTGTGTTTATGCCGAAACAAAAACAAATTTCAATTACACAGCTAGACAAAGTTTGAGAAATATTTTCCATTGGATCGTAACATGGTAAGCACTCAAAACAAACCATCCTGGGTATGGTTAAGATGTTACTGCTAAATTTACTTAGGAAATCTGGTGGATTAATAATAATATTGGTTCAATTAAACACACAATACTACAGAGTCCAAAGAGGTCTGTCCATCGACTTTCAGCAGGCAAAATACATTACGAGCAAAATGGAACAACAAAATAAGTTCCCATGAGCTTTTCGTGAAGAAACTATACCACATTTATAGATACCTTCAAGAGATCACAAAGAACAGAAAAAATGATGTTGCCAAAAATGTAGTCGCGTAGGTGGTGTTTTCTGCTCTCTTTTTTCAAAATGGCCCCCAAAATGCCACAAATGCTCAGAAAGTGCTATTTTTACATTTAAGTTTCAATGAAAATGCACGAGACGAGACTTCATGACGTCTGTATTGAACTGTAAATATCAAGGATATAAATATGTCACCGTATGTACATATCATAATAGCATATTTTTACTTAAAAATCGAATAAAACAATCTATATGCTTTTGATCAAAAATGGTTTATGTAAAAATATCATCAGATGAAGAAATGTGACTATCTAAAAGAGTTTTCAAGTGTACTTTGTGAACAATTTGTTTTGCCTCCAAGAACTGGTGTTTCTAGTTTCAAATTTTAAAAAGATTTTGTTTCTACACCTCTGATGGGTAAAAAAAATATTTTTGATGAAATTATTTCTCTGTCAATATGTATCAAATTATCTCCGGGCGCTTTGTTTGATCTTTATGCACCTGAGGTACAAGTTTCGGATTTAAAAACACAGGATAGTCACACCACCATCACAGAATGATAATTAAGGGCCCTGTCAACCCTTCATTTTTCAGAAATGGGTTATGGACTGTAACTCAGCGACGAATAATAAATCCAAATCAAAGTATACATTTCTAGAAGTGGATTTGCATACTGAACATGATGGTCAGCTTATTTTTGGACCAAAATGTGAAATTATTGCCCTAAGGTCCAAAAAAGGTCAAAAAATCATGTTTTTGGCCCAAAATTTTACGGGAAAGCTATCTAAATTTTGCTTTGGTAAAATTTTAGACCATTTTACTTTTTAGAATCTAGAAAGCAATATCTTGGAACGCATTTCTCAAATTTTTGATTTTTATCTTATTTTTTGAAATATTGCCAAAAATAGGTCAAAATGTGGCATATTTTGCCAAAAATTGTGTCAGGAGTGGGATTTTTGACATTTTTTGGACAATTTTTGGCGATATCTCAAAAACTAAGAACAAAATCAAAAATTTGAGAAAAGCGATCCCAGATATTGCTTTCTAGATTTTAAAAATTAAATTGGTAAAAAATTTTACCGAAGCAAAATTTAGTTAGCTTTCCCGTAAAATTTTGGGCCCAAAACATGATTTCTGGACCCTAGGACCAAAATTACGCATTTGGTCCAAAAATGACCTGACCATCATATTCAGTATGCAAATCTGCTTCTAGAAATGTATACTTTTATTTGAATCTTATTATCCGTTGCTGAGTTACAGAGCAAAAAATATTTATGAAAAAAGCCTTAACAGGCCCCTTATTGTTTAATTCTAAGTGGAATCTAGGGTAGTCCTGTTTAGAACTGTTTCCTGAATTGGACATGTAGTACGAATTTCTATATCGGCAAAATCTGATTAAAATGCAGCTGTAATGAAACTGAGTGTCTTTCATAATCAGGAGTCCGGGTCTAATTGAACTACTCGGAATAAGTCGCAATCAATGATTTATTAATCGCACATGCACAATACAAGTGCGTTCTACATAATTGAATAGTAGCTAGGAGACTCTCTCACACGGACCCTGTATTTCATTACACCGGTATGTCAATCGATACTACAGAGCATGCATTCTGAATCAAGAACAATAGCATATGATGGATTCCGTAGGATCTTGAAGGCAACTTTAAATATTAATCCTGTTGGTATTCGATCGAAATACGATGTTACAAACCTCTATTCAACACGAAAGAATGGTTTTAACTAATAACTGTTTTGAATGTTATTTATGTATTCAAACAGAGTAATGTTGTTCATCGCAAAGCAACAACCACGCATCCATTAAAATACTTAGAAAGTGCTTGTCACTATTAAATAGGTATATTACATATTATTTTATTTTATATGCGTCTGCGATTCGCAAAGGCTTTAGCCACCCGAGCGTGATAAAAATAAGCCGACGCATCGGATGCAGAGTTGTTGATTTGCGATGAACACCGTAGCGTGTTTCAATACCTTTCAGCAACGAAAATCTTCCTAAAAACGTGAGAATTAAAGTATAAATGTTCTCAATTTAACAGATATTGTTGCTGGATTTAATTCGTGAATGCGTACTCAAAGTCTTGTGCGTAGACGCGAACACATCAACCTTGAAAATGTACGTTCATGTTAGAGACCACTGCGTATTTGGTGCAGGCACGCGTTCATAAATTAAATCAAACAACAATAGGACTGCTCAACTTCATAAAAACACTTAGCAGAACCTGAAGCAAGAAGCAATTGTTCCTAAGTACCGGACTGCACGAAAGTGCCCGACGCTTGATGAACAGTGCGCCGACTTATGTTTATTGCGTAAACGCACTTCCGTAAACTATGTGACGTGCGCGACACGCTGATTTGAATATCAAATGTGGGTTCATCACGAATCAGCAATGGTTCACTCCTGTGTAAGGAGATACAATGAGGAGTAGAATGTTTTAATCCCCTGCATGTTTAAGTACGCGTACGCATTTTGGTGAAAACTAGTCACCGTACAGAACTTTTAAAAGCACGGTAAATCAGGAAGGTTTTAAATAGCACTATACTCTCGACAAATAGGATTATACAACCTATGATAACCAAGAGATGATGCCAGTATTTGAGCAACATCGGGTCCAATGTTATTATACGATAAATTGAGCCTATAGAGTTTTGGTAAGTATTGGAATGCTGTTAACAATGTATCATCACATCCAGATCCAATGTCATTATGTGACAAATTAAGACTGAGATTGGACAGTTGGTTAACTGTCACAAGGAGGTCAGGTACAGCACCTGATCCAATATCATTGTGTGATAAGTCAAGCTTCTCAAGTGCCGTAATATGTTTGTGTGATAAGAACAGTGCTTGGGCACCATCTGATCTAATATTATTATGAGACAAGTCAAGTTCTTTAAGCTGTGTTATTTGGTTGAATGATTTTGACAGAGCTTGAGTACCATCTGATCCAATTTTATTGTGTGACATATCAAGAGTCAAGAGTTTTGGTGTGAGTTGGATTGACATTGAAAGTACTTGAGCACCATGTGCTCCAATGTCATTGTGTGATAAATTGAGCTTTTTGAGCTGTGGCATGTGATGAAATGTTGCAGAAATCTTTGTAGTTCCATATGATCCAATCTTGTTGTGTGACAGATTAACTGTTGTGAGGTTTGGCATGTGTGGAAATGATGCAAACAGTTTTTGAGCACCATCTGATTGAAAGCTGTTACGTGACAAATCAAGGTCATTGAGGTGTACCATATGTTGGAATGATAGTGGTAGAGCTTGAGGAACATTTGATCCGATATTATTATTCGATAAATTGATCGTTTGAAGCTGTGTCATGTGCTGAAATGAGAGTGACAGTGTCTTTGTATCCTCTGATCCAATATTATTATTCGATAAGTCCATCCATGTGAGTTTTGGTTTGTTTTGTAATGATGCCGACAGTGCATGGGCTCCATCAGGTCCAATTTTGTTGTGTGACAAATTAATCCAGTTGAGATTCTTTATGTGCTGGAATGATAGCTTTTGAGCATTCTCTGACGCAGATGCACCGAAGTGCTTCTCACATAAATTACAATGACTTAGGTTAAGATGTGTAAGAGATGAGAGATACTTTACAGCTTCTGCTAATTTGTGCACTGAATCATCAATACCACATGAAGCCAAATCCAAATATTGCAATGGCAATGGTTTAAGGTATGTTTGTCCTTCTCGATCAGTGTGAATGTTTTCGCCTGCATCGGCAATAGCTTTAAACAACATTTGGAACCCGGCTGAGGTAATAGTTGTTGATCCAATAACCAGTGTGGCTAATGAATCTAAAAATGGATACACATGTTGCAAAAATGTATCCTTGACATACTTGCCAAATAAAGTCAGTTGTGTTACTGACCCCGACCTTGCATTCATTATTTGTAAAACTTGTTTTAGAATAGACACATCTGTAGGTTTTCCTTGAGATTGAGGAGGTATACTCAGAGTAGTAAGACGTGGTTTTGCATGGAGGATTTGTAGGACTACTGCTATATCACATACGATTTTGGAATGGAAGTCAAGGACTTCAATGGATTGGCACTCGTTGCATATTTTCTCAATGAAAGAATTTTCACTAGAATATTTAGATCGTACTATGGCCCAACAAGAAACGTCAATCAGTTGGTCTGAATGTATTCGTAGAGATTGTATGTTATTGAAATGTTGCAGAGGTGATAGCAGCCTATCTAAATCGTCCTCGTCTTGGAAATATGTCTGAATCCAATCACAGTGCATGATGCTAACCTCTTGAACCAAATTCAGCCATGTATCTAATGTGTCTTTCTTTTGAGCGTAATAGTCAACAATATGTTTGCAGCGTGATGCCATTTTATTGAAGTCTTCTAGATCTATGCTACGGAATATTGGTCTTAGAAGTTCATGCATTGACTTGTTGAAATCAAACATGGATTCATTCTCAAACAAAAGCATTAGTGCAAGGCTCCTCCAATAATCAGTTCCTGGAATATTTATAAGTTCTTCTGTAATACTCCATATACACTTCATGTGGGCCTTTCGTTTGCAGATTGCCATTTTTGTGTGCATCTGTCATTGTATTCAAGTACTCTAAGTAGTAATCACTGAACGATTGCATTGATCTGTTTATTTCAGAGTCACTCCATTCTTGCTCATTTTTTACCATTTTACAAGTGCCATTGACAACGTATGCCAACACTTCCTTCGCTACTGTTTTAGAAAGGCCACATGTAAATATGAACACGTATTCCATGTCTTTACAGTTCATCTTGGATAAATATAACTTGAACAGCTCTGGATTATTTTCAGCAAGATTTGTCAAATATACAGCAGCGCAATATTCTTGAAATGTTTTATGTATAAATGACACATTTGTTACCATACCTAATCTAACTACAGTGCAATCTTCTGTCAACAAGCCAAGACAACAACCTTTCTCTACAATTTCTTGAGAAGTGAAATCTTTCCGATCAAATATCAATTGAGATTTTGTTAGTTGTATATCTAGCAAGCCACGGAGGCCTGTATTGCCTAAGTCCAGTACAATGTCATCCAGTATTTCTTGCTTTTTACAGTCAGTTACAGGTGTCTCGGGCATCTCCCTGTGGTTCCAGTGGCTTATCAAATATTCCATCATATCTTTATATATGCCACTGATTGTATCTGGAATGGATTTTTTATCTTGCCAAAGAACGCACATCATTGCAAGAAACAAAGGAAAGTGGCAAAGTTGCTCAACGTCTTTATTGATATGTATTTTATCCAGAAATTCTTCTATATCAATGGCTAGTTGACCGTTGAAAAAGAAGCGCTTAACAAATTCTATGATACATTTGTAAGAAAACCCATCTAAGGAAACTTGGATATACCCAGGGTTTGCAATCTCAAAACTACCAACCTGATTTGATCGTGTTGTGACTATTACAAAGCTCCCTTTTAAAATTGGATCACTAAGAATCTTTGTGTTTTTGCCTATTTCATCAAAGCCGTCCAAAAAAAAAAGAAACAGTGTTTGGCATTAGTTGTGAGATAAGTACTCAACTCTTCTTTAGATGTGTAATGCAAGAGTTGCCTTCTTATAGTATCTACTAAATCTTCATTAGGTTGAAATTGCCTTATGTCGAGAGCAAATACTAACTGAAATTGATCAAAACAGTCCAATAACTGTTTTGACCCTTTACCTGGATTCTGACCGGTACTTTCCTTAAAGGTTGACCACTGATATGCAAGCCTTGATATCAGAGTGGTCTTGCCAGTTCAAGGTAATCCAGAAACCAACACGTGATCTAAAGCTTTACCCCCTGTACTCCTAAGCTTCAGCAAATCCGTATACGTTTCCAATTCTGTATGTTGAACTTCTGTTTTTTCATGTTCATGTTCAACAAGTTTCAACTCTACAAAAAAATCGTCCGTTGGAAAATGCTGTGGTGTTCCAGGAATGAATGTAATGTTTGCCCTGTCTTGTCTGTAGGTGAAAACGAGTTGATTCTCCCACGATGCCAACACATGATGTTGACCTGTATAATAGTTAACAATTTGCAAAACAAAATTATACAACAATGGTATGATTTGCATTTATAATACCTTTTTTTAAAAATGTATAATCACTTCGACATAAATTTCTCGTCAAAAGTCAACAGACATCATATCACATCTTATCTAAATTATTTGCTTGAGAATTACCAATGAAATCACACTTTCAAGTTACAGATATTCCAGGTCAATCTAGGTTAGTAACCGATCTCGGCCAAATTGTAAATTCAGATAATACAAATTGATACAGAATATGTACTGAAATTATCCATGTACCTGAAGTTGAGGTAGACGAAGATGTTACTTTCTCTTTTGCTTCATATAATCTTTCGGGGGTTGCCTCTGATCCTAATTTCTGCATCCAATACGTTAACACTGCCCATGCCCTCAGTCTTGTATCTTGAGTGTTTGCTCCTGCATTTCTTAGAAGAGAAAACCCCATATTTTTGGGAAACTGCAACGGGAAGTTATTTAACGTGTCCTATCCGGATGGGTTCTATGGACCATAGATTGTAGGTGAAATCACTAGGAACAGAGTAAAATCTAAATTGCTTTTTTAAAAATCTTAAAACCTGAAATTTATCAAGAAAAAGATTCAAACATTCTGTTCAGGTAGACAATTGTCTACCTGTGTCCGGTCAAAGGTAGACAATTGTCTACCTTGATTAAATATTTTCTGGAAAAAGTTTCGTTTTTTAAGATTTTACAAAAGCAATTTAGATTTTATAGTGTTTAGGGTGAAAGAAAAAACCATCTGTTCATGGGATCTTGCAAGGGGGGGGGGGGTCATTGCAGGGGTCAACTTGTCTGAATTGGTCAAATTTTGTTTAAATCTATTATAATAAACGGTCACCAAAAAATAAGTTTCCCCCATGGATGACCAGACTTTGTCATGATAGAACTCTCCATTTTGAATACTTTTCTTTTGCATAAAATAGATTCCTGTTTCGAAAAACACTAGCGCACGAAAAACACGTCATCATTTGATGAAAGCTTTTGTCGTTTTCTAACAACACTCATTTGTTTAAAAATCATGTTTTCAAAACAGGCGAAAAAAAGTTCCACTTGCGTATTTTGTGAAATGATATCCCATCATGCTTCAACGTTTACTTATTTTGTTATTCTCTATTTTAAATCAGTGCATGTTCCACAGTTAAAACATGTTTTAAATCCCTTTTCATTTTTAAATGAATTGCACTAACTGAAATGAAGACATTGTCGGATTAAAAGTGCTGTATCTACCGTTCTTTTCAACAACTGGTA
>JXSR01S024031.1:17453-36206 GCA_000969725.1 Ophiothrix spiculata | reverse complement strand
TCTGGTCTTTCTCAACATTTGATGTGATAATTTTAGTAAAGACACCCTGAAAGCCTGGAAAAAAAGACTAATTAAATGAAGCAATGGTTGTGGCAATGGATATTCAATTACAAACCTGTTGTGTCAAAAGACTGGGCGTTCATTATCTTGGTAAATGAATATTACATACTATCCCCGTGGTTAGGGGGAGTACTCACATATAAGGTATACGGGGACGTGCTGCCCAAATGGGTAAGTCTTTCACACAAAATCCCTAAACATGGGTCCCGTTTTTAGCCCCCAAATCCCTAAACATGGCTCACATTTTCAAGAAAACCAACTAAAATGGGTCCAAAATCACAAAAATTTTCTGGGCTCGCGTAATTTTTGAGCAAAATCCCTAAACATGAGTGCCTTTTATTTAAAAAAAATACCCTTAAAGAAGGGTTAGGGTTCCGAGGTCCAGGCCACACACACCCCCATCAAAGTTGAGTAACCCCGGGCATACTATATGGATACCAGACTTTGCTAGATAATGTGCTTCATGTCTGCTGACTAGAAGGTTTTCATGTACTTAATTGTCACACTATGTCTGACTTTCCAGGTATAGACAAAAAATACATTAGTTTATGGTGTTGGTGGGATGAGTGTCAGCTATTATGTCAATTAATATCTCTATCTAAATGCTAAACCAAAAATGGCGCAAGGAAGAGATAAAATATAATATGACAGCACATATACAAACTTTTCCGACGGTGGACCCGAGTAGCACATTTAGCCGTAACACTATTTGTAGCCACAACAGTGTCCAACATTAACCGTTTAATCATTGCGGTATGAAAGACTTGTACTGGTAGGCACTAATGAATTTCATCATGTGCATTATAGATATCATGTCTTTTATTGCTTCTGGTCATAAAAATTGTAATAACCGTTATTTTAATGCATTTTATAAATGCAAGCTCTAATAGTACAAAGCAATTTGGTTAAAAGGGCAACAATGCATGTTCCATTTCTTACTGCCATCTTGTTGTCGCTCATGCAGCAGAGTTATTGTACCTCTGGATATTTTAGAGATTGGCCCAATGTCCAGGCACATCGCGTCGATATTCTCCTGACATATACAGCTTGGGCATTTTGTTTCATACACAAACTGTGTCTGCGTTTCAAGCAGCGTCTATAATTGCCAAAGTATGCCAGTTTCCCCGCTAATCAGTTTAGAACGCTCTCAAAGTGTGCCACGCAGAGCCGTAAAATGCTTGAGGTACAATAACCCTCCATGAGAGACAATCCAAGATGGCCGCCATCCCATAGGATTTATACGGCAGTCGAATCACTATGGCTTCGAGAACCGTTTCTCCTTCATGATTTCTTTGGCCTAATGTTAACTCTGTTGCATCCATCATGAACTTTGCAAGTGAACATTTGTTTTTGATATGATGATGCCTTTGTTTTCCTGAAAAAACAAAACTATTTTGAAGTTTGACTGCAATTTCTTCTATGTGCCAAAAAAGGAGCAAAAGTATAGTAAATGTGCAGGTTTCAGTATTTTTAGTCTCCATGATATTAATTTATCATCTTGGTTTGTGTATATATTTAGTGACATTTTATTGATTGTGTTTGATTTATGTATCATTTAGGTGAATTGTTATGTATGATATCAAATTTATCTTTTTATTTTATAAGAATTTATACCTATATATTACTTTAAGTTTTATTATTTTTGAAAATTATGATTCATTATATTCTTTTTTTTTTTTTTCAAATAGTTAAGAGGAAATACTTTATTATTTTTTTGTCAAGGAGGGTTAAACAGATTTTACTCTTCAGAAAACTGGAAAAAACGCGTCTTATTTCTTTTTCTTAAGTATATGTTTAAAGCTTATTAGCTATGGTGCCCAGTGATACCATAAGAAGTATATTCATGCCCTAAAATAATTATTATTTTGTTTGTTTTAAAGCAAGTTATTACACAGAATTGCCATTATTTATACAGACAGTAAAATTAATTATACCAAAATCAAATGTCCAATTGATTGCAATGCTTGACCATACAGGTTTATAATCTCAGACCTTGAACTTTTCTGCTGATTTCAGCTCTTTTTAAAAAAAACATTTCAGCTCTTTTTAAATCAACGTAGTTTAAACTCTTTTGTGCAAATTGTGATGGTTTCAGCACTTTTCTTGGAGATTCAGATTTAGGTCTGTATTCTTCTTTGAGCAGAAGTGGCAAAAACCCCGCAAAATACATAGGGCCTGGTCATTGACACAAAATTTTGATATTTTATTTTTCTATGCACTTCATGGCCCCGAGGGAGATAAGTGGTTACCCGAGCACTAATATCAGTTATCTCAGTTATCTCCCTCGGGGAAGAAGATAACTGATATTAGTGCTCGGGTAACCACTTGAGTTCCACAGATTCCGAAAATGACCCCATGACCAAAAATTGGTAAAAAAACCCTTTGTGTCCTTATATTTATCTGGTTTCCAAGACTCAAAATCACAATTGTTTTGAGAAGTCATGTTGATAGAAATATGGACTGAAAGCTGTCTAGTGAGTTTTCATCTTTTGTATATGCATGTGTTTTCTTGATTTAGTATGACATTAGATTTGATTTGAAGTCATTTCCTTTAATTATATCAGCTATCCTTTATGATTTAAACAGATTGTGAATTTGGTTTGATACTTTATACTCTGTACAATATCATTTGTTGCTTTCAATGTAGATCAGTGTATATTATACTGGATTGCTTTGCTGTATTATTTGCAGTGTTTTAAGAGGGTTATTATTATCATCTAAAACTTCATGAATTTAGCATGAAAACATGTTGAGATCAGATTTGTTGGTTAAGACATTTGCATATATGTGTTCATATTACCACTTTATTCAGTGTAACCTCTGAGAACTAGATATAGAATGCCAAACTTTGCAGGCATGAACATTTTCATTGTCAGATAGCTGTTCCATGAAAGTAATTTTTTCTGCTTGAAAATATGGCTACAGTGTTGCTTGGCTAGCTTCACATAAGACCTCAAATATATATGCACCAGGTGACAAACATTGAGATGGCTTGTATGCTTCATCTCAGCAAAGACTAGTGAAATGCCTGATAATGAACATGACGATCAGAAATGACACAAGCCAGCAAAAGTTGAATTCATATTTTTAAACATCGTTTTTTCATTTTATATCTAATATGTGAGGAAATTTTCCTTTAATCAAACTTTGCAAATTGTATTCTTTTCCTTGCCATTATTAATTTTTGGTAATTTTCCCCTTATGATTTATTTTTGATAATATGATGAAATTGTATTTTCACACTTTGACAAACTAAATGGCTTATTGCTAAAAGTTGCCCAAAAATATAAACAAAATGATGTCATATCATGAGCATTTACAGACTTGTTGAGAACAAAAATATCTCTTCATGCTTTATTACATTATTTTTTCGTAAAACTTAAATCTCAAAGAGGCGATGCATTTGGAGTTCATAGACATGCATCACTTGCCTATCGACATGTAGTCTTTTACATGCCATATACTTTGTACGGCACAGATTGACATCAACGAACTTGCCTCTCCTAGCATTAATGATAACTCAACTTTTCATGATTTTGTGACACGCTACCTTTTAGCATTAAGCTACCCCATGATTGTTTCAAATATTAAATACCAAAGTATTGATTCTTTATATACTCTGCTGAATTTTATAATATAAATTGCAAACTCATGTATGGTGTATTTGATTATATGCAGTTGTGCCAAAATGTATGTCCGACTAGAAATATATATGCCTCCCAACACATTGACATTGAAAGACCAATAAAAAAAAATACTGGGGATTTATAGTGCGCATTCTCCCAGATTTGTAATTCCACTTGGCCTCTGCACACTTTCCAGGTGTTCGCTGACCACTGTGGCCCAAGTAAGCTCCATTCCACACCAAGCATCATTTCAGGTTCTGCGGCAACCACCAATACCACTTTTATTGCAATATAATATATCTTGAATTACTAAAACAGGTTTATGGAACAAGAGTGCTTTTTGGATGTTAGTAAAATGCAAAAAAGCTCTGTTTTTAACCTTAAATTTTAAAAACACATAGTTAATCCACATGTCATGCCCAGTGTGAGTTTCATTGAAGTATACAGCTTATTGTTAACAAAAAGGGACACTACCCTCACCTTGCAAAAATGAGTCCTAATGGTCAGGCTATACTCAACCTCCACATCCAATTGAATTAAAAGTATAGACCGGAAACAAACATTTGATGGTGGTTCAGTGACTTTACCTTGATTCAATTCAACACATTTACAATTTAGCCCGATGTTTTATCTATGTTTAACTCGGTGTTGGAAGTTATTTTATTTGGAGTCCTCATCAGTTTGACGTCACGATCAAATGTTTTGGTAGTGAACAAATTGTGTGAAGGGCGAGTATAGCCTAACCTTTAGTTCAATTCGTTTGTCTACTTTTGCATTCATATGATAACTCATTGGTTCTTTTTAATGTGATGAGACACATACAGTAGCATGATAATTCTTCCACGTAAAACTATCATATGTTATCTTTCTTGGTTGTGTACTATGGGAATCAGTGTGTGTGTGAAAGGAATAAATTAGGAGGAAAATAGACAGAGAAATTTATCAAAGGTATTAAGTGTATTTATTATTAAAAGGTGATCTGATAAATGTGCCCGCCATATCGAAAGGTACCTTAAGGGTCCCAAAATTGAAATTGAATTTTGGTCTCATCTGAAAGCTGAGATTTTAAGCTTTAAAATGACGCCTTACTTTTGGTTATTGGGTGTTCGATTGCAAAGTTACGTCCAAATTGGTAAAAGGCACCGGGCTGATTCAAAAAACTATAGTTCTGAGAAAATAAAGTTTCTGTACTGGTAAAACTTGAATGGAGAAAGGATTTTTACATTGGTTTTTAAAACATTTGTCTTATGGTTTGGATGTTGAAACCTGATTAATATGATAGAATACACTTCAAGGGTAACATTTCTGATGAAATTAGAAATTCGAACTTGGATGTGATTTTTGACTATGCTTCAGCTTCAATGGCCCCGTATCTCGTAATTTACAAGGCTGACCTTAAGGTACCTTTAGATATGACGGGGCACAAATTAGAAATCAGTGATATTGGAACCTATTTTAACTATTATGTTATATATACCCCTATTGGAATGTTTGCCATGCCACCTTGTTTGTCACTCGTCGGGGATGACTTATTGTATATTTTGCATTTAATTTATTTTTTATTTATTTCCTTTTTTTGACTCTTCATAATTAAAATCGGTATCTAGTTCAGTATGCCTCGCAATCTACTTGGTGTTCCATCGTGTTGAGAGCACCAATGTACTTGATGAAATATATTGTTGTTGGACTTGATCCCTGAAGGCGTACTTGGAATATTTTGAGCTTGATGCGCACATCACAATCTTGAAACTGTATGCTTGCATCAGAACCATTGAGTATACACTGAGGCATATATTTGAAAAAATGATTCCCAAATTATACCACTGAATGTCAAAATTAAGATTGCTGATATTGTGCATGGTGGGAGTTTTTGTGTTACTACAGCAACCAATAGCATTACAGCATTGCTGCTTATTATTAGCACTCAATAAACTCAAGTTGTCACCTGCAGTTTTAATACAAGAAATTATACAAAACGAGTCAGCATAAGTGACAAATTCATACTACACAAATATTGACTGCTTTGAGGGCATGATATCAGCCCAGGGGGCATTCAAGTTTGAGTTACCTGCCATGTGCTACCAAGAAGACCTTGCTTTTTTCGCTTGCTCTCACCGAAAGACCCCTATTTTTGCCAACTTCAATCAATGACCCCCTATTTTTTAAACTTACCTTGTCACTAAAACAACCTTTGTCACTCAAAGACCAATCGAAAATTTCGCCAAGATCATTGAAATTTTGTGAATTTTTAGCCCTTTTGACCCGGAAAGACCCTAGTTTTTATGCATTTTGCTCAAACACAACCCCCCCCCCCATTATTCACGTAGCACTCGAATTACACTATGTATCGTGATGTAACACTCTCAAGTTACACAACGCAAACCTGTGTAGTGGGCAGTGTAGAAACTATGCCTAGTCATAATTAATTTACAGGGCTTAATTCCAAACCCTACTTTTAACCAATTGACAGGAATCTATATATGAAGCAATTACCTCCTGCTGTAAAATACTTTTACTGAAAGCATGCCTGCATGAGAGAGAGAACAAAGTTGCAAAGTTGTTTTGTTGTTCAAACTGCAATGTTTAAAACAAATTGGATTACCAGAGCATTTCAAGTGGCTGTGAGCTTACGAGTCACCAAATTTCCCTACTAATGGGCTGTGTTGCATTTAAGGCCTATTAAATACGCATCATACTACTTGTGCGATTCATCCTCAATTCAATGGAGACTCCCAGGCTAGCTAGTCATAGCACATGATGGTATTGATGATTCATCAATCATCTATTAACACCTATGTTCCAATTTTCCTCAAAATCAGGAGAAATATTGTGATCTCTTCAGGATAAATACCTGGTGTTTGTATGTCAACACTGGTACCATGGGATTGGGTTTTGTGTCCCCAGTGAAGCACTCTACATCAAAAGTGTTTTAATCTCTTGTTTCTGGTGTGGAATTAAGTAGTTTCCACCTAGTATTACCTACTGCAATGACATTGTACAGCTTGCTCATATCTTAGTGGATTTCCTAATCAAGTTCTAGATACTACATGGAGACTAGCCCTGTTTACAGTGCCTTGTCCTACATCCACTCAGTGTCCAACATCCCTTAGCCACTTATTTTATGAGTTAAAACTATTGGGATTCAGATTTCAGCTTAATTGTTTTACTATGAGTGAGAGACGTGGGTGTAGTCTTGTGTGTATGGGCGGGTACTCACTCAAATATGTAAGATATATGGGGACATACCACCTATTATACATGGTTGGTTTTTCAATTAAAAACATTTCTATACATGGATTCAATTACTTCAATTTTTGGCCCTGAAATCCCTAAACATGGGTCACATTTTCAAGAAAAAAATGCTAAAATGGGCCAAAATCACAAAAAAATGTCAAAAAATCAGCCTGTTTTTGGAGCAAAATCACTAAACATGGGTGGGCTTTGTCTCAAAATTAACTCCTAAATTATCCAAACCCCTCCCTCAAAAATTACCCCTAAAGATGGGTTGGGGTTCCAAGGGTGGGTTGAGTAACCTTCTCCCATCTTCGTTTTTTAGGCTTTCAAAAAATTTGGCTAGATTTGGGGGGGTTTTACATCAAGAAAAGAAAATTTGACTGCAGAGAAACCCCAGTAAGTGGCTTAAAATGCATTAAAAATATATGCATAGTGTCTAGTCATGGCCAAATAATAATGATACAAATCTCTTGGTGTTTTTGGCCTAATGAAGCTGAGACAGATTTTTTCTCTGGCCATATTGGCACCTAATCATTTAAAGTCTCGCATAGTATAATACGTAATAAATTGACACAGTTATTCCTATAAATGCGATAACTAATAATGTACCAAAGTCAGATAAAACTACCACTTTGATTGTCACACTACAGCTGCTGATCTAAAAATTTGATTGTACGTCATAGCTAATATTACGATTTTAAGAATAATGCCATAAAATTACTATTGATAATTAATAGAAACGTCATGTAAATTAGCTTTCTTTTTTTTTCACAGAAAACATTTTGTGAAATGCAAAATTGAATAGACTGGTTCAGATGACACTTTTCAGGTTTTAACCAAAATCAGGTTTTTTTTATGATCTCTAATTTACATATTTTCATATATTTTTGGCCCTTTTCAGAGTATCTTTCAAGAATTGATGGCCTTTTCAGTTTTTCTTTTTCAATGAAATCAGTGGCATCTCTGGGTAATGGAGCACTAGCATTATCAGATTGTTTCAATTGAAATTCCATTGTCTGGAGCCTAGCTGTTGAAAGTATTATTCTGTATCTATAGTTTGCGCTTTTACAGAGTAAACTTAAGTACAAGTCCTATAAAACTGAAGAGGAAAATACTCACATGTATATCTCTTTACAAAATCAGATTTATTGCATTTTCTTTTATCAAGGGGAATTATAGATATTTCTGTCAAAAAAGGGGTTATTAAGTGTGACAAAAATATGGGTTCTTGAGTGTGAAGATGGGTGATTGGCAATCTAGTGATTGCATATGCAGTTTGCACTGAAATTCATGGCTCCCAGCATGTTTTTTCTGTGAAAGGTTCAGCCTCTTCGGATTGTACCGGCCACATGTGGGATTGTACAGTCTGGCAGGAATGAGCAATAATAGACTCACCAGGTATACACTGTATGCAGCGCCCCATGAAGGAGCATTCGCACAGGGGACCCACGGCTTTACGTGACTGTCCGACCACGGAGCAAGTAGAGTAAAGTTTCTTGCCCAAGGAAACAAGGAGACGAAAACCGCCCGGCCCGGGGTTCGAACCCACAATCTCTGTATTACGAGACCCGTGCTCTAACCGCTCGGCCACGCTCCCCTCTTGGCCTAGGACAGAAAATAGGGAGTCATTAAAGGAGCTTGATCCGATTTTTCAAATTTTAATTTTCAATGTCATATGAAAGATGACCACTCAATTTCAAATTTTAGCTTAATCGATGAAACGTTTTGATTTTATGGGCAAATTTGTATTTCAGAGCCGCCTACACGTTACTATGTAAAATTAATTATGGTTACCATAATTAGACTCATTTTCATTTATATCTCCAAAACCAAACATAACTCAGCAGTGAAATTTCACATGGCTTGTGAGAAAAATATGAGCAACATTTTGGAGTTTGAACAAATGTTGAGGCAATCGGACCAGGCTCCTTTAAATGCGAGACTTGGAAAAATAGGGGCATTAGGTGTTTAGTTTAGGTGTATCATAAAAAAACAAGGTCATTGTGAGTTGGCATTTAATAAGGAGATCTATTGACTGACAGTCACTATCCACTGACATATGGGAGTGCCCCCAGCCCAGACCCAGAAGTAGGGTAGGTGTAATTTGCCTGTCTTCACCAATCAGTGTAACCTGTGGATTAAGGACTCTACAAGAAGGAGACCACTTCACATTCCAGCTGTTCTTATCATAAATTGGATATCCTGAATAGTTCAACCAAACCAAACTTAAAACATAAACTATCATTCTACTGATCCTAGTAATGAGCTGTAATACTCCAAGTGCCAATTGATGAGCATTTCCTTACACTCTAGAAAGGGGTGCCCCTATGCGTTGTTTTAAACACAGTGGGTGAAAACATTATGGCTTCTATTTTTTCTTCCTCCTTAGGGCTGCTCAATTTAGTGTACATCACATCTGGAAGAGCTGCCAGCTTGCGTTTTTTTTGTTGGTGAATTGTTGTTCTTTGTGAGTCGGAGGCGACCGTGTCTTAATTTCTTTTTATTTTTTTTTTTTTTTTTTTTTGTTTTGACTCCACTGGTGTTTTGTGGTATTTTGTTTCTGTGTTTCTTGTTTGGTTATGTTAAACTTCAACACCATCACAATTCTGTTTTTGTTTATGTTTGTAACTTAACTCTATTTTGTTTAGAGCACAATCTTTTTGTTTTTTCTTTGGAAATAGTTTTATTTTTTTGGTTGAAATTGTTCCTTAAATTTTGCCAATTTTTCGGGTTAGGGGAAAACTTTTTTTTCAAATTTATTGGGCCCCTTTTCCCGGAGCTGTGCTTGATCATTCTTTGATCAGTTCATTAGTTATTCATTTATCGTTGATGGTGATGTTCTTAATGCAAATGCTGTAATCAATAGACCAAATGCAGATGCTCCAATAGTTAGACCCTGGGACCTGTCAGAAAGTTTAAAGAAACGGTTTTGAATGCTGACTGAGAAAACAAGATTCAGCGAGGCAATTGGAGATCAGTTCCACTTCCAATGGCACCAGATTTTGACTGCATATGGGATAGTCTTTTTGATGTTAGAACCTTAATATGCAAAACTTCCCTGATTATTAGTACTGATCTGCATGGTTGCTTTACTTGTATAAAAAACAGATTGCAGTTGTGCTGCAAGCCTCAACATGGTGCTAAGCTTGGTTTTTTGGGAACATGTTCTAATTCAGGACTTTTTCAATAACTAATTCAGGCAAAATTACAAAAAGCCATAACCATCCCTACACTTGAGTTGCAGATGTAGATGATTGTAATAAATGTCTTTAGACAATATATTTATTTCCTGTCTAAATCTATATTCTATTTAAATAACATTTGTTTTAATTTCAATTTACTTTCTACCATAAAAGCATGCTTTCTACCTCCCAAAAAGAAGAAATAAAATTTGTTGTCGCAAAACATCACATCAAAAAGAAAAAAAATAGCAATGAAGTTTTGATTCAATACATATTGGTATTCAGTCCTAAGTAGCCACACTGACTTATCTATCCAGCACTTGAGTGCCACAGGGAAATTATGCACATAGATTTCCTGTTTTAAGTCTCTATAGAAAATGAAAAACACGAACTAATCTTGTAGCTTTGACACCCCCTTATTAACACTATCATAGAGAAATGGAAAAGGGAGAAGCTAGACAGGAGAGAATAGGATGCAGAAAATACAAGAAATCAAAGTGGGATTGGAGAAGAAGAGACACAAGTGAAAATGCCTTTCAGATACATTTCCTTTTGTGAAATCAAAATGCAGCCCTTTAGCTGTAAGGTATCTGAATTATTGAATATGCAGCAGTGTGACTAGGTATGGAAGAGGTTCTTGTGACATGTGCGATGCTTGCAAAGTTGGTATTTTCTACTTTTTCTGTTTCCTTACATTCCCTCCAAAGTGTGTCACTTGTAGATTCTTATTTTGACTTTGTCTCACTCTCGTACCTTATTTACCACATTAATAGGGATCAAAAATCTTGATTTTTCTAGAATAGAACCACAGATTTTTAAGGACACCTTCCTGCAGGGACAAAATCAAATATGCCAATGGTTGGACTCATCACTTTCCACAACTGAATTGCTCCACTGGATATACCGGTACTTTCGATATCCTTGATGGTGGGTATTAAACAGGAGCAGATCAGTTAGAACATCATAAAACAAAAGACAAGCTATTCTCAGGAATTGTTGTGGAACAGATTTTGATTAGCTGGTCTAAATAAACAAGGTATGAGCTTCTTTTGTCTCAAATAATGGTAGAATGGTTAAAACTTATCAATACATGCTATACCCTTTATTATGTTCAATGGCATGCAGTGTGAACATTTGTATCAACATTTAATACAAAATTGTCATTTTCAAAGAAAGAATGATTTGAGCTTTAAATAATTTGGAAGACATAATTCTCTATCAACTGTGAACCGTTTTTATAATATTTTAAAAATAGAAATAGAATGTCTTTTTATGAAATGTCAAGAGATAAGAGAGATGATAAAAGTTTTGATTCAATGTGAATTGGCATTCAGTCCTACATCCTCACAGCCACATTGACTTTCCAGCACTAGTACCCACAGGGAATGCACATAGATTTCCTGTTTTCTTAAGTCACTATAGAAAATGAAAAACACGAACTAAGCTAAATGCTTAAAGGATGTACTTGACACCCCCTTGTTAACACTATCATAGAGAAATAGAAAAAGGAGAAGCTACACAGGGGAGAATAGGATGCAGAAAATGAAAGAAATCAAAAGTGGGAATTGGAGAAGAAGAGACACAAGTGAAAATGCCTCTCAGATACATTTCCTTTTGTGAAATCAAAATGCAGCCTTTTAGCTGTAAGGTATCTGAATTATTGAATATGCAGCAGTGTGACTAGGTATGGAAGAGGTTCTTGTGACATGTGAGATGCTTGCAAAGTTGGTATTTTCTACTTTTTCTGTTTCCTTACATTCCCTCCAAAGTTTGTCACTTGTAGATTCTTATTTTGACTTTGTCTTACTCTCATACTTTATTTACCACATTAATAGGGATCAAAAATCTTGATTTTTCTAGAATAGATCTTCCTGCGGGGACAAAATGAAATATGCCAATGGTTGGACTCATCACTTTCCACAACTGAATTGCTCCACTGGATATACCGGTACTTTCGATATCCTTGATGGTGGGTATTAAACAGGAGCAGATCAGTTAGAACATCATAAAACAAAAGACAAGCTATTCTCAGGAATTGTTGTGGAACAGATTTTGATTAGCTGGTCTAAATAAACAAGGTATGAGCTTCTTTTGTCTCAAATAATGGTAGAATGGTTAAAACTTATCAATACATGCTATACCCTTTATTATGTTCAATGGCATGTGAACATTTGTATCAACATTTAATACAAAATTGTCATTTTCAAAGAAAGAATGATTTTAGCTTTTTAAGTAATTTGGAAGACATCATAATTCTCTATCAACTGTGAACCGTTGTTATAAAATTTAAAAATAGAAATATAATGTATTTTTATGAAATGTCAAGAGATAAGAGAGATGATAAAAGTTTTGATTCAATGTGTATTGGCATTCGGTCCTAGGTCCCCATAGCCACATTGACTTTCCAGCACTAGTGCCCACAGGGAATGCACATAGATTTCCTGTTTTCTTAAGTCACTATAGAAAATGAAAAACACGAACTAGGCTTGTAGCTTAAAGGATATACTTGACACCCTCTTGTTAACACTATCATAGAGAAATAGAAAAGGGAGAAGCTAGACAGGGGAGAATAGGATGCAGAAAATGAAAGAAATCAAAGTGGGAATTGGAGAAGAAGAGACACAAGTGAAAATGCCTCTCAGATACATTTCCTTTTGTGAAATCAGAATGCAGCCTTTTAGTTATAAGGTATCTGAATTATTGAATAGGCCTGCAGTGTGAAAGGTACGAAAGAGGTTCTTGTGACATGTGAGATGCTTGCAAAGTTGGTATTTCTATTTCTTTACATTCCTTCCAACTTAGTTTGTCACTTGTAGATTCTTATTTTGACTTTGTCTCACTCTCGTACTTTATTTACCACATCAATAGGCTTCAAAAATCTTGATTTTTCTAAAATAGAACTTCCTGCCGGGACAAAATGAAATATGCTATGGTTGGTCTCATCATTTTGCACAACTGAATTGCTCTACTGGATATACTTTGAAGACTTTCATTTGTTTAGAATTGGTATTAAACAGGAACAGATTAGTTAAAGCATCTTAAAACAAAAGAAAAAATCTTTTTAGGAATTCCTTAAAACAGATTTTGTTGTTCAACAGATTTTGATAAAAAAGAGCGAGAGTTTCTTTTGTCTCAAATAATGATAGAATGGTTAAAACTTGTCAATACATGCTATACCCTTTCTAGAACATTTGTATCAACATTTAATACAAATGGTCATTTTCAAAGAAAGAATGATTTGATCGAGTTTCGTGATTGGGAAGACATAATTCTCTATCAGCTGTGAACACTTCTTATAAAAAAACTGCCTTCTAGAAAGAGAGCGATAATAAAAGTTTTGATTCAATGTGAATTGGCATTCAGTCCTAGGTCCCCTTAGCCACATTGACTTTCCAGCACTAGTGCCCACAGGGAATGCATAGAAAATGAAAAACACGAACTAAGCTTGTAGCTTAAAGGAAATACTTGACACCCCCTTGTTAACACTATCATAGAGAAATATAACAGGGAGAAGCTAGACAGGAGAGAATGGGATGCAGAAAATGAAAGAAATCAAAGTGAGAATTGGAGAAGAAGAGACACAAGTGAAAATGCCTCTCAGATACATTTCCTTTTGTGGAATCAAAATGCAGCCTTTTAGCTGTAACCATGGTAAGGTATCTGAATTATTGAATAGGCCTGCAGTGTGACTAGGTATGGAAGAGGTTCTGTGTGACATGTGAGATGCTTGCAAAGTTGGTATTTTCTATTTCATTGAATTTCCTTAAAAAGTTCTTATTTTGTATTTATCTCACTCCCCATGTCTAACTCTTGTTTACTATATCAATATGTAATCAAAAATCTCTTCTTGAACTTTTTTCTTGAAACGCAATTTCCTATGGGGCACACTAGGATACACTTATGATTAATATGCCCACTTCTACATTTGAATTACTCCACGGTTGTACTTTTAAAACACTTGAGGATTTTCCAAGTAGGTATAGAAAAGATCAGATCTTTTAATATAGAAAAGGAACTTTCGGGTTTTCCTCAAAAACAGCCTTTGCTTATGCTTCAAGATCTTTTTTTGCAATAAATCAAAGAAAGAATCATTGAAAAAGTCAATCATGCTATATGATTTATGTTCAATTGGATGTATGAATATTTTTGTTGATATTAGGAATCATCATTAAAAAATCATTTGAGCTTTATGACCAGCATGGAATTCTATAGAATAATGACAAAGGAAAAATTGTGGAACTTTACGAAAAATTTCAAGTAAGACTAGCAAGAAGAAGTTTCAAAACGACTGGCCTAGATTCTTTGTGCTATTTTTCTACCTACATATTTTTTCACATGAATCGATAGAACATGTTTATAGTAATATTAGATATAACCAACCAGTAGATTTCCCCGAATTTGTGGAAAGTTATAGAAAGTTGCATTTCTTTGCCAAGTTTTCTTTCTCCAGAGAAAAAAAGATAATGTGAAAACAGTGTTCCTAGTGTTAAATCTTAAAAAAAATTTGTTTCTACACCTGCGATGGGCAAACAAATTATTTTTGATTAAATTGCTTCTCTTTAAAAGAAACAATTTAATCCATTTCTATGTAGTTTATCTTACATTTTTTTGATTACACTACATGTTTAAGCATTGTTTAGAGCATTTCCATAAGTTTTTAATTCTTAGTGGAATCTAGGCTAGTCCCTTTAAGATATATAATAACAAAACATTACAATTTCACATGTGTATGGAAATATTTGGTTCTAATAAAATGATGGGATTAAAAGGAGATGTTGCTTTCATGGAAAAGTATTAAAAACAATATTTGAAAAAAATATGATTCTTGTAAGTCACTATATTGTAGCACACGTAATCTATGAATTACTCAAAATACTTAGTTTCCATATTTTTCATTGTATTTTTAAGAATTTCCTAGAGAAAAATAAACAGAAACATGTATGAAAACATTGACATTGCGATTTCAGGGATTATGCAGCTGTATCCCCTCCAGACATGAAACATATTTTGTGATGCAATTCTTGCAAAGTATTCATAACTACATATTGAGTTTCAGAAGTTGTAAACAAAACAAGAGATCTGTTTCAAGCCAAAGTAAAAAAAAGGGCTTGCGAGGTTATTATACAGAAAAAGAAAGCCCTTTAAAAAAAAAAAGACATTTTAGGAATGTATGATCAAAGTCTATGATTTGTAATCTTTTCATTAAAAAATGAAAAACTTCATAGTAATCAAACTGTAAACAAAGAGGTCCAAAAAAAAAGGGGGAAACATCACAATGCTCATAAAAACCATCTACAAATAAAATAATTTGTCAGACAAACACATTGATATTACTTTTTGTAATGTACCATTTAGGCTTGTTGTCCAAAGACATTCGCTCACGATATTCGCTCTGACATATTCTCGAAAATGGAGAGAAAATACTGCTTACAATGCTTGAATATAAGTTAAATTGGTGTTAGCATTATTTAAATCGATGGTGACATCGATTTAACCAATATTCGAGCATTGTAATACCTCTCCATTTGACCGGAAAAAGTCAGAGCGAATATCGCTAGCAAATGTGTCCGGGATGAGCAAATGTCTTTGAACGTCGAGCTTTAGTTATTTCAATCACTCAAATTGCCTACAAATTGTTATAATTTAAAGATGTAACACAACATTTTCTCCAAATGTTAATTTTGAAGAATTCTTCAATATTTGACTGATCATATCAAAACAAGGTACATGTTGCTCTACACTTGTGTCTAGATTTGTGTAAATTCAATCATTCAGTAACATCCTTTTGTATAGCTAGCATTGTTGATTGAATTGACCAGAAACAATGGCTATGTTATACATGCCCCAAAGATTTAACAAAATTCTAGACACAAGTGTAAGGCACCAAGTGCTGTGTTTTGATATGAGGAGTCACATAAGGCCAAAAAAAATTAATTGTTGTGTTGCCCTCAAGTTGGATTTCTGAAAAAATGAGTCGGTCGGTCGGAAAATAATTTTTTTTTTAAATATTTTTTTTAAAAGCACCCAACTTATGAAATTTGGGTGCATTTTCCACTATTTTCAAAATATTTTCTCAAAAACCACCCAATTTGAGCAAAATTGGGTGCTTTCCCGACCCTAATATTGTTTTTTTAATTCTTGAATAGGGTCGGTCGCTAAGGGCAACATGTCTTTGCATATAAATAATCTTTGCAGAACATTGAACTATCACATACGTAACTTATGGAGGATTCGAAGGTTTTTAACGAAGGATGCTTGTCACCATGCCGTCAGAGCGCTCGTTCTGTCGACTACGCCAATTCCCTATTGTTTGGCGCGCGTGAAAGGGATCTTAAGCGTTTGCAGCGTATTGAAAACAAAGCTGCCAGGCTAGTCTTTGCATGTGGTCGTGACAGGTGCTCTGACGACTTGATGACAACCTTACACTGGCTTCCTATCAAGGAAAGAATCAACTTTAAAGTTTTGTTACAGGTTTACAAGTGTATCTCCAGAATCGCTCCTGTGTACTTACAAGATCTTCTTTTGCTCCTCAACAACCCCGATGATATTGGAAGCAGGCGCAGACTACGCTCTTCATCTGATGCAACTCGCCTCGCCACCATTCGATCGTATAAAGGTGCTGGCGACTGCTCTTTTGCTGTTTTCGCCCCTAGGCTTTGGAATAAATTGCCTCTGTTCATCAGAGAGAGCGAGTCTGTGCCTGTTTTCAAACGTCATCTGAAGACACATTTGTTTCCGGAATAGGTTTTTCTATTTCTTTTTCTTGTTTTTGTTTCATTTCTCTTTATATGTATGTTTGAGCGCTGTGTTAATGTAGAGCGCTATATAAGTGCTTTAATAATAATAATAATAATAATAATAACAATTTATTTTTTTGGCCTAATTATGATCTACCTGATAATGATAAAGTTACTAAAATTCAGTGGTTCCATGAACTTGAGTCTTATGCATGTACCTTTTTTTTTGGAGGGCAGTCCACATTAGTTAACCTTTTAAAAAAAAGATCTGCAAATATTTCTTCTGTTAATTTCAACCAAAATGTTTTGGTATTTCACCATTAGCTACCATTTAACTTTTCAATTAAAAATAATGACACTTGGCTATTTTTCTTGATCTAAGTCATATGATAACAATATACTGTTTTATTCAAATACATCTCTTTTTACAAAAATCATACATTAAAGCAATTATCTTCTTTTTAAAGAAATAATTTTACAGATTACAGTATATACAAAATACATACATTTAATACATTGCGTACCGGATACAAAATGTGCGAGTTGTTCCAACATAGAATCAAAATTTTAAAAAAACCATACAATTAATTAAAAGAAATTAACATTGGTAAACTAACATTCTTTTTTTGTTTGTTTGCTTGTTTTAAATCAGACAAACATTTGAAAACTTACAGCAAAAGCTTGCTTAAATGGGTCTTCTGGCATTTCCAAATTGCTATAGACCATTTCTATAATTGACATTGATGGGGTAAATCACAGAACCAGGCAGGGAATCGGAACTCAGAACGAGGCTAAGTATGATAAATACACTACTTGCTCTCGCTCTGAGTTCCGTTCTCAGTCCGATTCTGTGGATTTACCCCATCAACGGCGGAAGTACGCAATTATAGATATGGTCTTTAGCTGTCAAATATTAAAACACAAAATAGGGAATAACTGATAATGGACTACATTTTACTGTGATATACAAACTCCTGAAGTAGTCATCATTAACTTTATAGAGCTTCAGAAAATTGCATGATCAAAAAAGTTCATCATTATTTGCTCTACTGTTTTTTAAACTGCCATTGAAAATTATAACTTTTTGTGTGTGGTGTTATAACATAAGAACAGGATGAATTCCTCTTTTTTCCATATGTCTTTCTATAGTCTGTTGATATCCACCCTTCCATGTCAATTATTACTAAAAGATAAAACAAAAAGCTGGAATACAAGTTTACAACTATAACATGTTGCATAGCCAAATCTGAATAAATAAATACTTTACATATTAAAATTGTCATCTTTGGAAGATTTTTACATTCATCAAAATGTAGCACAATAAATATTTAAACTGACCCTGGGAAACTGACAAATATCAAATTAAATATTTAAAATAATACTCAATTCAAAATCCACTTTTTACTTGGTTTAAAAACATGTTTAAAAGGTTTTAACCGGGTTTTAATAACTTTCATTTCTAAAAAATCTGCTAATTTATTGATATAACTTTGATAACAAAACCAGCATGCTTGAATGTGCTGTGTAATCCACTTTCAACCCTTGATATTTCATTATTCATTGAGGATTTCAATATGAAACTTCCTCATCGAATAGTAATAATAGTACCTTATCAAATCAAGGCCATATTTGCAAGGCAACAATCCCGAGAACATAAGGTTTGAAGACCGGATGGTGCTTTCAAGATGAATTATCTAACATATGTGTATTAGATCTTCAAATTATTTTTTTCTTGGGATTTTTGAATTGCAGATATGTGACCCTCCATCCCAAACCAGTCGTAAATGCAGCCTCTTGTAATTTTCTCTTTTTATATATATGTATTTTGCAAGAACCATGTTATAAGGATTAAACTGACACCTCAATAAACTTCACACAATTTCCAGCAGCTCACATTGATTGTGAAGCTGTCAA
>JXSR01S024031.1:6416-17403 GCA_000969725.1 Ophiothrix spiculata | reverse complement strand
TAATAACTTTCATTTCTAAAAAATCTGCTAATTTATTGATATAACTTTGATAACAAAACCAGCATGCTTGAATGTGCTGTGTAATTCACATTCAACCCTTGATATTTCGCTATCCATTGAGGGTTTCAATATTCGTTTCCTTGTTTCCTTGGGCGTGAAACTTTACTCTACTTGCTCTGTGGTCGGACAGTCACGTTTCAAGCCGTGGGTCCCCTGTACGAATAGACTCCTTCATGGGGTATGCATGTTATGCAAGTACTTGTATCATTGATTGATTGATTGATTGATTGATTTATTAAACTTTCTTATCGCATAGTAATAGTACCTTATCAAAGCAAGGGTTATCCATAAGGCCATATTTGCAAGGCAACAATACTTAGAACATAAGGTTTGAAGACCTGATGGTGCTTTCAAGATGAATTTTCTAACATATGTGCATAAGATCATTCTTCAAATTATTTTTTCTTGGGATTGTTGAATTGCAGATATGTGACTGTCCATCCCAAACCAGCCGTAAATGCAGCCTCTTGTCATTTTCACTTCTTTATATTTGCAAGTACCATGTTATAAGGATTTTAACGGACACCTCAATGAACTTGACACGATTTCCAGCAGTCAAGTTATGGTCCGTCAAAGGTTGTCAGATAGTAAAATGTACAACTGAGATAAACATGTTCAAAGATGAGTAAGCCCTATTATTTTCTGCTGAATGTCCTCAAAATATATATTTTGTATTTACGATCATTTTCTAGAAATGAAACTTTGTTGGTGTTTGGAAGCAAGCACATGGATTGTGAATCTGTCAAAAAATCAATCGGCAAAATACGACCTGGACAGGTTTTTTCACCTGTAGCGCAAAATGTAGATTGCTGCATGTACAGCTTGTTTGAGATGGACGGTCTCATATGGCCTAGTTTGCTACTCTCAATACTCTAAAGGTTTGCGAAGACTTTCAGCAAAGACCACAAGTTTACTACAACGTCAAGATGGTATTAAAAAAAACTGCTCCTAATTCAATACAATACTGGGATACTTTTTTCATATACAAATATTATCATACAGAACTTTAAGTGGTGGTAATACAATTATTTGATGAAGGTGGTTCATATGTTACAAAATTGCATTAAATTCATATGTACATTCAAATGGGGCTGCTTCAAAACTCAACCGGCAGTTGATTGCCGGTTCTGGCCAGTTCAACCAGAATATACAATAACCAACATCCCCAAACTGGCTATAAATGACAGACGACCGCCGTTTGAGTTTCGAAGCGGTCCCTTTCAACTTATATAAAACTTTACAGATACTGTATTCTGCCATTGGCAAGGTTTGTTGAAGCCATAAGATCAAATGAGCTTAGCTTACTGAATTTACAAGATCAAATAGAACATGTCTAATTGAATTCACAAGAGGACCTGGCTTATTGAAATTTGAGGATCAAAAAGAGTCCGAGTTCAACATTATTGTTGTAGCTTATATCATTATCTATCTCCAGACATCAGGAATATTAATTTTGTTGCAATGATGGACCTAGAAAAAGTAATTTAATGAACATTTTTGACTCTCTGATACTCTTTCTTCATAACCAAGCCAGGTATCTTGATATTCAATCTTGGACTCCATAAGTTATGACTGGTTAGGCAAGCAATTCTTCTTTCTTTTTCTTATATGTATTTTCTTATGCAAATGTTGTTGTTTTCTTTTCTGAGGGTTAAAATTAGCTTCAATAGTCTCAATATCTGAGAAGTCAGGATGCAATAAATGAAAATATGATATGACTGTTTTGACTGAATTTTCAAAAAAGATTTTAATTTTGGGTAAAAAATTGCTGAATTTACATGATTTTAGCAAAACTATCAAAACAGCTTCATAGTGCAAATTCTGGGTCCATAAGGGATTTTTCCACCGCCTCATTGTTATGGAAGTTTTTCAAAAAACAGACAAAATTAACTCTAAACAAAAATATATTTAAAAAAAGACGATGTCAAAGTGTAATTTATAGGCTCCTTCAGTTACCCATATGCACAGTAGAACACATGTGTCAGTTGTATTTTGGATGAAACCAGTGTCTCAAGGCATTACTTATTGCTTATTAAAGTTATAAAACTAATAAGCTTTTGGCCTGCATGGACAATTTCAAATATAAATTTGATTACAAATTATATCAACATGGAATTGCAAAACGTGATGACTGACCTGGTTCCTGTTATGATTCCTGTACATTTTAATTACTAATTATGACTCGTGCAATAGTTTGTTTGGCTATAGTTTTATAAATGTTGTGTAATGGGGTCAAATGCAGTTAAAGAGTCTAGTGCCTTGGTATTTGGTCAGAAAACTGCCTGTGCCCCCCCTTCCATATGCGTAGCCAGGATTGCGTACCCCGTGGTGCACAATAAATCATAGCCCAAAAGGGCAACAGGTTCAGGGGGCCACCTGTCTATATCGGATAGTCCATCTAGATGGACCTCGCAGCGAACGCGAAGCGTGAGCGGAGGGCGAAGCCCGACTAGCGAGCTCCGCAGGAGCGAGGGGCTCGCTAGTCGGGCTTCGCCCTCCGCTCACGCTTCGCGTTCGCTGCGAGGTCCATCTAGATGGACTAATATCGGACGGGTCGCCAAATGTATTATTAGTAGTAAATTAGGGACCACTGTGCCCTTCTTTTGCTGTTTTCCCATTGTTTTTATTTCTTTTTTCTTTATCCGATTTGTTGATGTTGTAGACCCCGGGTGCGCGCACCCCTTCCGCACCCCCTGGCTACGCCAATGCCTTCCCCCAATACTTGGCCTACACCAATGTTGTTCATTACTCAACCTTCCTGAAACCAATCTCATTCCAATATTCAGACTGGTACTCTCAAAATCTGCTTAAAAGGTTTATCTTTTAAAGATAAAGATCCACATGTTCATATCCACATTTTGTGTCTCAACCCCTCCTCTCTCCCAAAATTATAATACCCAAACCGGCTATAGGACTGATCTGGCAATACTATTATAGCTATAATTCATTGAAAAACGGATAATAAAATAAATACATCTGCAATTTTGAAAACTGCAAAACTTGGCATCGGAACTTGTTCCTGTTTGGATATTATTCCAGGATATTTTGACTGATTTTATTTACCGCATGATAAGTTTATAAGGCGACTTCTGTAACACAGTTGTCTAGCATTCTGTATACTGCAGGGCTTGGAGGGGTTGGCTCTTGACTCCAACAGACCTCGATGACTTGAATCAGCTGAAGGAAAAAAGAAAGAAAGAAGAAAATATTTAGGTATATAGTCTTTTTTGTTGATAACATTTTACCATTTTAATAACATCAGGCAGCAGTGTGTTAAGGGCAATATCGTATAAAATCAGTCAATTTTTACTTCGGGCAAGAGGGCATGGGGAGGGCACTCACGCATAATGGTGATACGGGTCGTGGTGCTTTGGAGACCCCTTTTTTTATAGGTGATAGCTACAGACTGGATAGCCGTTCTATAGCTATGCATTTTCCTGAAAACACTTATCTCAAGACTACTCAAACAGTGTTGTCTGCTTTTCCCCTTTGAAGTCATTAGTTTAACATGAGTCTTTCTCAATCTTAATCATTTTAATCACACTAGGAAATCATACAAGCACTCATCCCCAGGTTTCCTTGCAAGAATTATGTGGTTTCAAACATTTTTCTATGTTAATCTTGTGTTAAGAGTGTCCAACCAGCCCCACTTTTCTGAACTTCTGCTGTGGTTTTGCACACTAGCAATTTATCTATGCTAGTACAGTGTATCAAGGATTATTCTTAAGGGGGGAAGGACGGGATAATGAAGGGGGTTGAATAATTTCTATCATTTGTGGTTCTCAAAATATAAATTTTGGAGATGTCTGATCATCCCTACGAAGAACACTGTATACTCTACAATGGTAAATCTGGATCAAAGAGTCTATGACAAACTGTATTTTTTTCTTTCATAATCAGTAAAATTATTGTTGAATCAGTCTCATCTTATTTTCCTGTGTTGCATAATAGGTTTTGAAAAATGTTACCATTGAACAACAAACCAATAAAAATGAGATATATGTTTTTTTTTTATAGTAACCAGCTTTATGACAAAGTTGTTTATTGGCTTTGAAAACTAATTAATGACCCAGGGGAGGGCACTTACACATAATGGTAGGGATGGTGATACGGAAACGTGCCGCTTTGAAGACACGTTTTTACAGCTCATCGCCGTTCTGTAGCTATGCAGTTTCCTGAAATCACCATTCTCAAGACTCCTCAAACAAGCCCTTCCACTTTCTCTCTCAAACTCACTCTCTAGCCAAATTAAACACCTCATAAAAAACATATTTTTGTTCCCCATCGATTTTTCAAATTGAGCTCTTGTTTCATAGGCCTTGTTCTGAAGACCCTACGTTTGCTTTGCAAATCAGTGTCTCAAGATCCTACATTTTTCGTGATTGAAGAGTTCTTAAGACCCTACTTTTTGCTTTGTTTGTCAGTTTCTTAGCTTCCAAAATGAGTCTTGCCCATGGCAGACCCCATTAAGAAATAATGTGTGTAACACCCCCAGCCCGGGCTAATGACCAGTCATATTCTAAAGTCATGATTTATTTGACTTTATGATTTCCTCTACGTACCCCTGTGTAGGTGTGAGTCTATATTGTTACCGAACTAGAAATGAATAATTACTTTAATGACCTAATATTATATATATTGTGATTACTGAGTGATTAACAAAAGACTAGCAGGAGTCCGATTTGATCTCATATTGTATAATGAAATTATAAGCAGCAAAAATAGTTGGAAGTCTGTCAGACTTTTGCAAAAATCCATCAATTACCAAGGTTCATTTTACATGATATTGTTGATAAACAATAAAAATGAATAGTTTTTATTATCTTAAAAAAAGCGATATTTTTAATGTCACAGTTTATTTGACTACTTTATATCATCACTACTAAATGAAAGGAAAACCTAAATCTAATCTCTCTAAACCTTCAAGTATGCAATAAGCAGCTGATTAACGCACATAAACCAATATTACCATATGAGTAAATAAATTAGTCTGTATTTTTAATCATAACAACATACCCAATTTTGCTGAATATTCAAATAAACTTGTGTTCAAGGTTTGTCCAAGTAGTAAGCAACAAAATTGGTCCAAAAATACCAAAATTATGAAAGATTCATGCAAAAAATATATTAATATGCAATGATTTGGTCTTAATCAATCCTAATCAATAATTGCTAGTCTCTTATGCAACACAAAAACACCAGTTCACAATGTTGTAGAATACAAGGGATATGCTATGGATCTTGTAACAGAGTCTGAATATATAACTACTGATGTGATTTAATGTGATGACATTTGGCTGAGACAGAGTTATTTGACTTCATTTATTATTGTTTTATTTCAGTATTCCCTGTCCTTGCTAGATATGAAGTGATAATTAGTGGTTGTCTACTGCTTTATAATAAATATGAAAATTGAAATATCCCAGAATAGAGTAATGAATGATAACTAATTCTTACTTGATAATTCTCTTATCAAAAGTGCAAAGAAAAGTCTAACCACTCATGAGAAAACTTCAAAAATAAAGCAAGTTTCTGCATAATCTCATTGGTTAACCATGATCTAGATCTAGGGTGAACCATATTTGAAGAATAGAAAAACGATCACAATCATTATAACTAATTCTTACTTGATAATTTTCCTATTAAAAGCGCAAAGAAATTAAAGTTTACCCTCATATGAGTAGAATATAAGTAAAGCAATTTTCTGTTAAATGTGATCTATGTGAAATGTTACGGCTGAAACATGTTACGTTTTGGAGAGATATGTAAAAAGATATCATTTTATCCATAAATAAATTCATACAATGAAGTAAAAATAACAATGATTTGCTCATAAAATCAAAACAGGGACCAATTTGGTTGAAATTTAAAGCTTTAGGAATGATCTTTGTCCACAAATCAGGCCAACCTTCTCCCCCCCCCCCCCCCTTTTTCCCTTTAAAATATCTCACCTTGTTAAAGAATAAAAAAATAAGAAATGACCTCATCTTTTGTAAAATAATCATGACATACATAATACTCAACACCAAGCCAAGATACAGGAAAACAAACATAATCAGAAAATCTTTACGCTACAAAAATTGGGATGATAGTATCTATAGAATCTCAACTCCACAAAAAATACTTAGTGAAATGTACAATATTTTCAGGTAAAGCATCAACACAGTTGTCAGTACAAACAGGTGAAAGTTGTCATAGGTTGTCACATAACCAGTGAGTAAGAAGGTGCTAATTATTGTAACATTTAGAAAAGCTTCACTGGAATTAAGATCTTCAGTTAACATGACATCTTGGATTTATTTTGGAGTTGTAGAGAGGTAGATGGAAATGTTAAAGGTAAACGTTAAAAGGCTCCAGCAGCTGATTAAAATGACATTAAGAACTACAAGGTGACAAGATAAAAATTAGATAGGAAAATGAAATTTATGACTAAATCATTGGTATATAGGTTTCAAAGATTTTTTTATAAGATTTGCCTTTTAAATATCATTAAGATATTTTACTCTTTTTTTGTTGTTAATAGTTTACCCTGAAACCCTCTTAACTCTTGCTCCAAGCACTTTCAGCTTGATTAATAGAACCCACATTTTTTATTTATGATGACACTGACCACTAACTTTGATATAGGCCTAAGTGATGGATTATTTAGTGATCTATAAAGTCAGTTACTGTTTAACCCAATAGAGAGAGAAAAAAATTGTGGTAACCTTTTCCTGCCATAGGGTGTCTAGGGGACGCCCTAAATTAATGTTAGCTCAGGCATAGGACGTCCCCCAGATGCCCTAACTAACACTGAAGTATAACTATACTCCCTGCCTCTTACCTTCAAAAACACTATCCTAGGCAATGTGTAAAGTTCATATAGGTGTATTATGCTGAAGTCTCATTGAATAATGTAGAATATTTTTAAAGATAATTTTAATTTACTTCAGAAGTCAGTTTAGAGGTAAAATGCCTTCAGCCTGGGGTGGAAAAGGTAGTCAGATTGGAAAGGGTTAAACAGCATTTGGAAAAAAAGTATAAAAAATTGCATCTTTTCAAATTACTGATTACTACTAATAGACTTATACATCAACTTAAATTCAAGTTAGATTTAAATGAGTCATAAATTTGGGTAAGGCAATAAAAAGATTTACCCCTCATCCTTTTAATAGTAATACTGCTCTCTCATTTGCAATTTCAGATTTAGCATATTGCGGTCATTTGAAGATGAAAATATATCGACCTGCTTATTATTATGACAGGTTAATGCTCCATTTCTGGAATGAAAAGTGACATTGTCATAAACAGTTATTATTCCACTTTCTCAAATTTAAGCAATAATAACAAAAGCAGCCAGAACCTGAATTCTTATTTGTGGACTATACAATTTGTGAAAGATGCTCTATGCATACACCCTTCCTCTACTCTTATCAATATGGCATCAAAAATGGTATGGTCTTATACATTTAAGGCTGGGGTAGACCTTCAACTAGCATAAACGTTTTTTATACTCTTAACTCTCAAACTAATTGCATAAACCATATAAAAGTATACATATTAGAAGTGGATGTTTACCCTGAACATATTGGTGGTATCGGTTTTTGACCAAAAATGTCGATTTTGGCAAAAAATGCCAATAAACATATTTTTTGCCCACAAATTTCTTGAAAGCCGAACAAAAATTTGCATTTGTGAAATTTTTTGCTTTTTTGAATTTGGAAACAAATGTCTAGGAAGGGTTTTCTCAAATTTTTGATTTTTATCTTGTTTTTTGAAAAATTGCCAAAAACAGGCCAAATTTAAAAAATAAAGTCATTGGTGATATGATAGGGGCACTTTAAATCTTAGATCTCCTAGTATTACTTTAAGGAAACATTCTGCTTAGAAACAACATCACATTATTGAATTATTCTTGTCATTATTGTTGACATGATTGAAAGAACAAACTGGTGACAATTACTTGGGTACAATAGTATGGGTGGGGGTGGGGAGCCCCGTGGGGAGCAGTCAAGGTGTGACCACAGTTTTTCAAAACACCCTTGAAAGGGTGATTTTTTTGCTGAAGCCAACACATACCCTTTTTCCCTATTCACACCCTAAATGGGTATTTTACCAATATCATTTTCACACTATAGGGTTTGAAAAGTACCCTAAACGGTGTCACCTGATTCACCCTTCAAACCTCAAAAACAACTCTAATAATTTACCCTTTTCCAGTATTTATTCTTGGTCACACCTGGCCTACAACATTAAACTTGACTGCCACCCACCCCCACCACCCGGAATAGTATAAAGGTAGTCTGATTTGTGCATTCAGTCACTCATTTGATGTGTCAACTCATTCAATGGCACTAACATTGTAAATCCTTTTGAGAATAAATTAGAGGATGATATCTAACTTGTCCTACATCCCTTTTGAAACTAATAATCTAATCTAAGTTCAGTAAGAGCTATGAAGCAGAAAATTGAAAACGTTACCTAATTTCTTTTCATTTATTCTTCTATACTTTATTAGTGAAACATTGGAAAATGAGGGATGAACATATGGCATCAAATTCAAAGATGTCTTATATTCCTGCATGTTATCATTGCAAGTTTATGCATCATTCCCTTCAACTAAACCCAACATTATTCATGCCAGCTACATTAGTACACCTAACCTGATACTAAGTTTAGAATTTAATAAAAAATGTTCTTGGTTAATAGGTTACAATCTGATACTGTATAAGTAATTGCACGAGAAAGTCCCATGATATTCCACGCTCCAAACTTTGTCACTTCAACTTTGAATGCTTGTCTCTTGTATGGATATCTTGTAGAGATGATTCACTAGGGAAATATTGATGCACGCAAGTATTTCTTTAGCTGTGCCTCTTGACTTCAATTCAGTAGAAAGTGCGACAGTGAGGTAGATAGGAAAACGTTCAATTAAATCTGTACATATTAATTAACACATATCCTGTATTGAGGGCTGCACCTTGCGATTCACATAACCTATTTACATTTCCACATACTCAGTACCTTGCCACAAATGCAAATTATGTAGTTTATTTTCATTCCCTAATCTTTTGCAAGTACATTCAACTGGATTGATCAATTTTTTTGCACTTTTGAGTTAAGAGATTTACAGAATGCATCCTTGATTTCTTGGCATTATACTAGGATTTTTTAGAACACATTGCTAGTTTTTTGATTTCTTGGCATTCAAAACAGACTGTTTGATTTTTCCAGACCTTTACCTTTAAATTGTGTTGTTATGAGAATTTGACGACTAACATTGATTTGACAGGGATAAGCCATTTTAGACTTGAAACCCATACTTATTCCAAGGATCATTTGACAGGAAAGTTACTAATTTTAAGGATTTTTTTTTTTTTTGGGGGGGGGGGGAAAGGAGTCCCCATTTGTCAACAAATTTTATTATGTGTTCACCATGCAAACACCCATAATTTGTGGACATTTTAGAAAATAAGATCAGAATTGATGTCAACAATCACACAAATCGATCTCACCTGTTTAGGAAGGTAGCCTTTCATCTGATGCAATGGTCCCATCCATTTAGACACAGCTCTCCCACATTCTACCTCTTGCTGGACAGGAGATCCATCTGGACAGAGCTGATGAGGGAACAAGGCTTGAAGCTCCTGACAATAACCCAGATGCTGCTCTCCAATTCCTGAAGGACAAGAACAGTCCCACTGTGGCACCGGATTAAGCATAGGGGTATCTTCCTTTTGAAGGTTTTCACAGTTTCTTTGGATATTGTAGGGGTATGAGATTTGGTTAGGGTAACCATGGAGATGCTTTGGATTGGTGATTATATTCATTTGTTGCTGTTGGTTTAGGGAGAATGGAATAGTTTGTAAGGACCTCTTTCTTGAGCATGTCCTTCTAATAGTTGCAAACTGTTTTTCTGGGGGTGGTGTTTCTGCCCGTCTTGGAGGGACGATAAGACCTGGTAGGTATGGTAAAGCATGACCAGGAGGCCTTATAAGTGGAAGAGATGGGGATGGAGTTAATGATCTTTGTCTGTTATCATCTAACAGTTCAGATGAATGGAAGCAAGATTTTGGCCTCAAGGTAGCTGCATGGACATGGTCATGTCCTGATGATACTGAGTCTATTTCTTCTCTGATAATATTATTTGGTAAAGTAGGTGTGGATCTTCCTAAGGAAAAGCTATGAGGTCGCGGAGATCGCGGACATAAAACTGAGATAATGAGCTGCTAGACCTTGGTGCCATTGATGGATCCTCACGATCCAAATTGTCCAAACTTTGTGCTGTCTGTTCTTCTGAGGTAGGGTTTTCTGTATAGTCTGCATTGGATATATCAGGAGTACTTTGCATGCCATGCTCCATCAAACAAGGTCTGAATCCAGCAACTTCTTCCGCGTGGCTCTCCACCCACATTTCCGTTGTGGCATCAAATTCAACATTGCCAATATGGGTCCCTCTATGTCTGTTTTGGAATCTTGGGCTCATATCACTGCTACCACTACTTCCACTGTGCACACTCATTGCCGTGGAGCTTGGCTGAGACGAGACTCCACTATCATTGCTGCATGTACTGTCTTGCTTTTGGTGGATGATTCTCAGAAGGTCTGTTTTAGTCGGAGCTCTATTCTGAGGACCATTAGCTCTATTTTTGATGGAATTCCTTCTTGGGAATGTGTTACAATCGTAAGATTCATGTTCCTCCTCTGGAAGCACTTCACATACAGCATTGATGTGCTGTTGTTGCTCTCTTCTAAGAGATTTTTCTCTTCTTGATCTTGGTCTCCTAGGATCATTATTGATATTTCTCACAAATGGAACAGGAGATGGGTGACTTTCATCATCCATACAAATATGTACATCATCAGCTGCTGTATTCCCACCATGCTGTGCTTGTCTGAGATCCATCTCCAAGGCTCTCTTCCTAGCAACCAAATCCATTTGCCGGTA
>JXSR01S024025.1:108229-126684 GCA_000969725.1 Ophiothrix spiculata | reverse complement strand
AAATAATAATTGACAGCAAGAGGTATTTAGTTTTAATAAGTTGCCATGGTGATGAGCGTGAAATTTGTTCTTTTGAGGTTAAATACAGAGCAGAATGAATAGAAAATCAAAAACCAGGACTTTGTAATGGATGTGACATTTGGGTTATATGCAATATGTGACAAATTTGAGTTTAAGGTAAAGGCCAATATATAGTGGATGAAATTTAAACAATTGATATAATTAAATGTGGGTGGTTTCAGAGCAGCTTGTCATTTTTTCATTGTGTTACCGGGTACTAAAATTAGGATTTGAAGGTGTGTGCAATTCAAGTTTAATGATAATTTTAGGCTAGATATTTTGCAAATTTGAAACTATCTCAAATGTTTTTTTTTCTATATTTTTGTTTAATTGTTAAAACTGAAATGAAAGTGCAGGATTTCTAGCCTTTTCTCCTATCCAGGCTATAGGATGTCATAATGGACAAGATAAAGCTGTAGTGTTGTTTTATCTCAGACCTTTGCATCATATTGTCTTAGAAAGAAACATCATATCTATTGATGTCTTTTCATAATCCCATTAGAAATGTATACCCCTGGGGGGGGTACTCCACTTTGGTCTGAACGGGGGGTGCGGCTTGGACCGTGGAACCCTAACCCATTTTGAGTAAAAGTGCACCCATGTTTAGGGATTTTGCTCAAAAAATAGGCTGATTTTTCAAAATTTCCTGAGCTCGCAATGCGAGCCCAGATAATTTTCATTTTGGGGGGACTATTTTAGCATTTTTTCTTGAAAATGTGACCCATTTTTAGGGATTTTGGTGCTAAAAATGGGACTCATGTTTAGGGATTTTTTGTGTGAAAAACTAACCCATTCCAGCGGCACATCCCCGTATACCTCATATATGTGACTACCCCCCTCCCCGGGTGTATACCTAGAAAACATGTGTTATAAATTTTTAAGCCAATGCACATTTTAAATCACTATTTCTTCTTTCTTTTCTTTTAAATTCCAGGTCATCAATGAAGTTCCGTACTGGCAGCAGATTTCACAGCCAAGATGCTGTAAGGCAAGAAATTTGAAGGTCCACAGAAAAATGTCTATCAGCTGTAGTTAAAAAAGCATCGATGGAGGCTAATTTGACAGCACTTACATATTAAATAGGCATATTTATAAAAGGATGTGTAGTACGGGTAGCGGATTTAGAGGGGGCGCAGCCGGTGTCTTATTTTGGTAACATGTCAAGAAACCGCTGCTTTTTAATGATTCCTTTAAAATTAATAATTGTGTCAAGAGCGCCGCAGCAAATGCATGATTTTTAGGTATATTTAAACAGTTCTGCACCCTTAAACACCTTATTTTGTCAGAGCAAGATTTGACTTTGAGTGGGCGTTGAGACGCTGTCAAAATTGAAAAAATTTTGAAAATTCCTGGATCCGCCCCTGAGTACAACATACATTTATTGTTTATAGATATCTCAAAACGTTTGGGACAGTTTGCAGGATTATTCACTGTGGCAATGCTGCAATCATTTTCTTATGTAATCAGACCAACATGTGCAGCAGCCTGGTTCCCATCAATGATCATGCCAATAATACACAGTTGCTCATATAGTTGGAATAAAAATATTTTTACGACTTTTTTATGTAAAGGTCAATTTATGATGAACATATCTGGAAACTTATGTTGTTGTTTTTTTGGTCATATTGATAGCTAATCGTGTTGGTGTGAAATGTAACTTTGAATGTGATCAATTTTCTCATGTACTGGTAAGGAGGCAACAACAAAAATGGGTCAAAAACATGATTTTTAGGTCAAATTTGATTTGACCCCGCCTTAGACCCCGTCGCTTCTTTACTCAAGTTGAGTGGTCATATTGAATGTTTATCTTTAGTAGATTGAGTATTTTTGAGTAAGGTTTTGAAGATGTCATTTTACATAATTTTAGCAAAAGTAAAAGAAAAATTTACCACGAAAACAGAGGACTTTTTATCACATTATGGAAATTTTGGCTGTCATTTTACATGTTTAGTCCATTTTATATTCTGCCTTTAAAAATGTATATATTAAATATATTATATAAGTCACATTTGCTGAGTTATCGCAAAAAAGAGTCAATAAAATGTCTAGGGTTGTACAACTTTGGATAATAGTGTGGGTTGATACATATGTTACTTTACACATAAACTAAATGTTTATGCTGCTTATATTATTATATGCAATATCAAAACGGTAACATAATTTTGTACCACAATATTAATGGATATATGTTGTAAATTGCCACACATGTTGCAAGAATTTTAAAGAACACTCCCAAACAGAACAAAATGTAGACATTATTTGTCAGTGAAAATGGAACATGATAGAAACACTGATTATAGTAAGCTTTCATTATGCACGTGCATCAGGATGGTAAAAGGCACGTAAAATGAATTATGTTTGATGTGCCCTAATTGGAGCAAAGCACTTTTAATGGCTTGTTTTTCATTATTCAATAATTGATATTGTATGATTGATAGGTAGGAGATAATTTGTGACATTAGAAGGAAATTGAAAACAAAAAATATAAAACAGGTATTGATTAAAAATTTACATGTGTTACATTTAGATATTGTGTATCTGTTTTATCCAGGGTTTATCATATTTTGTCATTCTAACAATTTGTCTAAATATTTTGCTAAAGCTTGTGGTAAAGGCCCGGAAGGGGAGGGGCTGGAAGACCAAGATTTGGTTTACAAGGGGTGCTGCTTACGCCTCAAAACCCCTACATATTTCTGAGGATCAATTTTACAAAAAAAATCAATTTCTACAAATTTTGTTCACAATTTCTAGGTGTGTGGAATTTGTTTTTGAAAAATTAATTCTGACCTATGATTGCTCTACATGTTAAATCAAATGATATAAATATATTTTTGTAGTGTTCTTTTCATATTGATTAATTGTTATTGCTAAAATCTGACTCTATTTTAGATGTATTTTTACCATGTGTCTCATAAAATACCTTACAAATCTTTACTAGTAGTTTTTGTAGCTAAAACAGATAGTCAGGAAGTATTTAAAGGTTGCATTAAGTAGTTTGTGAAATATACTTGAATGCAGAACGATAGCTTTTTTCAATGCACACTTACGCTGACGTAATATCAAATCGGTTTCAAATTGGCGAATGACGCAGGTGGAATTGCACCAAAACTATATCCCCAGCACGACATGATCCAAACTGAAAAAATAGTGCCACCATGCCAGCTATGCATTTCTGGGAGTACGATACAACATGGAAAATATGCAGCACACATATGTATGACGTCATTCTCATTGTGATTTAAAATCCATTTATCCTTTTAAAAGACAAAACATCTTCTTCTTTTTTCAATTCTGGGGTCAGATCTCCAATGGTTTTGAAATGTGTATATTATTTTATGTTCATAATTATTTTTTTGAAACTTTGGTTAAAATTTAACATTGTTGAATGAGAAAAGTCACATTATCATGCTTTACGTCCTACTTTAACATTTTAGATTTGTAATTGAAATGAATTTTCATGTTAAAATTAATTTAATGGACTATAAATTACATAATTAACAGTTCTGAAAGTTTACAGGTAAAGATTGCAAGTTAAAATATTTGGATACACCATGTTAAATGAAAAATGTCATAGAGCCTATCATGTGCAATGTATTATTTAAATCATACTGGAAACATCAAATAAATTGATTGTATTATGTTCTTTTAATAAATAGGTTAATGCTAATATCAAAAGACATGAGGAAAATACGATTAACATGGATAATGTATAGTATTTAGGAAAAGCTGTGTTCAAATAGTATAGAAAGTGTAATAATTTGATTTATATTAAGCTATCTGTACTTTGTTGTTTTTACATTACAGTAAACAAGCTGTTTGATTATAAACGTTTTATCCTGAATTTTGTTAATGATTTTGCTGGTTAAAATATGGTTGTATTTAAAAATGGATGCAAATCAGTGAACTTTAGGAAGATATATTCAAAAAAATCTCATACGGCCCTGCCCCTTTGACTCCCTTATTTTTTCAAAGCATCCCCTGACTGACCTCTATAGACCTTTTCAAAACAAGACTTTCTGAGAATTTCCGAAGCTGATTTTACACTTTCCGGCAATTGTCGACAGAAAAAGTGACTCTTCAATACAATAGTCAGAATGTGAAGTTCTCGTTCTCGTTAAATGGTTGCGTACGAATTCGAACTTGTAATTAGCGATAGCACTGAAGAGTCACTTTTAGTGGGATCGCCCCCGAAGTGACTTGAAATCTTAAGCTTAATCAGCCCATTTCAAATGGAAATTTCACTCTTTGTGTCGGTGAGCGTATGGTGCCATCAGCCAAAAGTTGTTCAGAATTAGTGTATCTAATAATGTATGGGTCTGGTTCTATTTATTTTTCACTTTTATTGCACTGAAATGCAAGAAAATTTTTGGAAAATTTTGTTTACAAAATCGTGCTTACTAATAAGCTTGTATGTGATTGGTTGACAAAATGGCCATGTGATCAATGTTCCTGAGATTTCCGAATGGATTTTGAAAAGGTCTATTGCTGGATCCATCCCTGTGAGATAGAGCTCAATGAGCAGTCTGCCAGGGCAGTCTCAAATGTTATGGCTTTGTAACCCATGTACTATGGGTTTTTTTTACGAGCTTTCATTTTGTTGTTAAATGGACATAGTGACGTATAACAAATTCTTCGGAAAAATAGACACACTGTCATATCTTGGCTTATTGTTTTTTATGATTTCTTACGACGGTTTTTGTCTATTTTTTCTAAAAACTGAAACCAACAAAAATAGATAAAACGTTGTCTGACAGCGTAATACCCTAAAGGACGATTTTTCAAATCTACATTGTTTTGTCAACCCGCAAAGCTGAGCGCACAAAGCATTTGCCATCAACTGTGTTGAGCTTGTTGATAAGGGCCAAACCATAGTTGGCCTTCGAAAAATTTTCGCTACCAAACATTCACCAAATATTTGCGATCAAATTTAAAGTATAAACTGGTAACAAACATTTGAGGCAATGTATATGGCAATGCCAATTCAACACATGTGCAATTTTGCGCGAAATTTTATTTGGTCTCAACTCGGTGTTGAAGTTATTTTATTTGAAGTCAACCGTCATTTTGACGTCACAACCAAATGTTTGATAGCGAAAATTTTGCTTGAAGGCCGACTATGTTTTGGCCCTAACAGAAATTTCAAAATGTTTCATTGTTGGCATTGCCCAAATTCAGCATTTGAGTCTGTGAAAATTATTGGAAACACTGAGATCACATGATGCATTTCGAGTAACCGATATTGGTAACGCTATCATCGCGTCTACTCCCAAGAATGCAAATGAGCCAGATTAAATACAATGGCATTCTCTGCCGCACATATAACAGGGTACTCAACAACGGAATAAAGCTCATTATCCTTATTTGCATTCTTGGGAGTAGACAATGATAGCGATACCCTGATATTGGGGAGCAGTGATGGTGGCTTAAATATGACATACCTTTGACCTTTGGGTTATTGTGTTCAATCTCACCTTGTATGATTTCAGCAAATTGTTAGTTTCTTCTAATATTTGATAATTGATTCAATTTTGGAATGTACTGTTTGCACTATACCTCGGAGATAGTGCACATCAGTGTTACATTTAATTCCCCTGGACATTGGGGTTGCCATGGTAACTAATTAATATTTAATGACAAATCTCAGGACATGGCTAATTGAAATGTGTCCCTTATATGGGATGTTACTAATTGGTCTGTGGGTCTTCCTAGGTTTAATGACTAACTCATTAACCAGCGATATCAAGCATTGAAAGCCAAGATTAAAAGGTAGATAGATACACATCATTCGGTAAATTTATCTGAATATTACCTTATTAGGGATGCTAATCAACATTACCAGGGAACTTCATAATATTATGAAAAATATTTGAAGGGCTGTATAAATTATACATAATGAATGAAGTCGACATTTTATAAATGCAGGTGCATATGGTTGTGAATATCACGTTTTGAATTAATATAACACTATGAAAATTACTTGCTGTAAGTAAAATTGTTTATACAGATTCTGCTGCTATTTTCATTAATGTCTGGAAAAAAATTGTAAATGATAAATTTGCATGCAGTTTAATTTATCTAATGGATTGTATTTGTAGGGATCTTTAGAACTGTAAGCTACAAAAATGATCAATAAAATATGCATATTGTAAAATAGAATAGTGTCATCTTCATTTATATCTGGTTTGTTAGAAAATAAGAAATTCCTCCAAAATCTGGCCCCTATTTTTTTGACTACTCAAATAAGTTTTGGGTATTCAAACACGCCACATTGTTGTTCGTCAGAAATCAACAAAGATGCATCCATGCGTCCGAATATTTTTAACGTGCAAGGGTGGCATATTTTTAACGTGCAAGGGTGGCTTTGGCCACCTGAGTCTGATAAATATATGCCGACTTATCAGATGCAGACCTTGGGTGTCTTGGGTCTTGATTATACGCTGCGGAAGCCACATGTCATAATTTATGAAAATTACCCAAACACGTGGGATCTTGTTCCAAACACACGTGGTAGGCTTTGGGGAATAATTTCTATTTTAGTTTTAGTACTCTTGAATCCAAATGAAGCAAAAGTTAGCATTACCATAGTAATCTGTTATAGATAGTCTTATAATGGAGTAGGTCATCCCCGTCACTATTTCCCCCCGGTTTTTTTTGGAACAAAAAGCGAGTGAAAAGATGATCTGATTTTTGTATAAGCAGTAAATAGGTTTATTATGTTAAGTGTGATCAGTGGAACCACTATAATAGACATGATCATTCGTTTGGATCCAACCAGATCGCGAATGTTTTGCTAATTATACATAACAAGAAATTACGTGACTACTTCCGCAGCATATTTGTAAGATTTAACTTCAAATTTGTTTGGCAAGCTGCGACTAGGGCTATAACCAACATCGCACACACATTTTTCTACGATTCTGGGGCTATCGCTCTATCCACTGCACCAGGAAAGGCAGGAGCAAATCGTGTAACTATTGTAAACATTAAATTAGAGAATGAACAAGTAGCCCTGAAGTGCTCAAAAATGGAAATCTGGTGCACAGTACAAATGGGTCATGGGAGTCCAGAACACTAAGCTGCGGACAGAATATGTGATGGCTCACCCCAAAAGGGGGGACTTTGCAGATGATATCAATTTTGATTTTATCATTTCATCTGTTACAGCATTTTCTAAGCTTTAAAAGGACACCTTACTTGTTGAAATTGATCAAGGCGATCAAATGTTACAACAGAAAATCTGCTGGAAATTCTTTATATTTTGCTGCCTATTTTCATCAGTTTCTCGAAAAGTGTTCTGTCGCAAAGTCCCCTTTTCGAGGTGAGTCATCACATATATAACAAGTGCACTAGTCCTATTACCTGTAAATACTCACAATAGAAAGCATACACATGGCAAAATCTTTATAGTTTTTCAGCAGTTTTATTATACACACAAAGAGCTTCAAAGTTGTTGGCTTCCCATAAAATGGTAATAGTATTAATAAGAACCAATATTTATTAAATGCTTGTAAACTTGAAAAATGCAAAATGTTGTCTTTCATAAAAACTTGACACTGGGAGTATGTTCTGAAGAAGCCTGATAAATATAAAGTTATTCTAAAACAAAACTGTACATTGACCAAAAACACAAACTGATTGATATGGCAGTGTGCATTAGCTGCTGTATTTCACTATTTTTTTTTTCAAAAACATGAGAAAAGATTCACCAAAAAACATTCTTTCATAAAAATGGTTGACAAAAGTAGGAAACATTTGTTAACAATATAATGGAGTCATTATTTGCTCTACTACTGTTTAACATCATTGTGATTTGTAGTAAATTAGTAACTAAAAATATTTGAACATGGAATGCAAAAATGAACATGTAACCCACCCACAAAACTAAAAAAAATTGCCATACAAAAAATCAATACTCATTTATATTAATCATCATCATAAAACATAGAAACTTTGGTATGTTAAAATGTGCTAGGGTGAACAAAAATATGTATCTAATAATAAAACCATCCATCCCATATACAAAATAGGCATCAAAAAGACCTTTAACAATGTTTTCAAATGACAAAAAATATTGTATATAATGTACTGAAAAAGTCCAAAAACGGCATCTAAAACTATATCTACGTACAATTTGACTTTATTACATGCAAAATGCTTTTGAAAGGGTCAAAAATACGAGTACATAAAATTTGCTTTATTGAGTAATTGGGAAATAATCAACAACTATAAGAGATAAATATATACTTGATCAATGGACATCAATTGGTTTAATCATTAAGTAACGTGTATCATTTGTAAATATCATAAGATAATCAAGAAGTACTTTAATAATATCTGATCACAGTGATACATGTTCACAAAAATGATTTGAATTCACCAGTAGTATAACACGAGTAATAAAAGGACAAAAAGGATGACCGCATTGAGATGCAAAATGTTTGCAAATAGAGCACACTGCTGATTGGGAAAAACAACGCAGCAGTTTGGTGAAGTTGAATACTGATTTGATCAATTGGTAGCCAATTTCTTTTCTTGAAAACACAAAACTAACACTACAAAAATAAAATCAAACAAACAAGAAAGAAAATATGGCCGGTTTATAATAATGCGGTCCAAATTGGAGAAAAAACAATGTTTTATCATCAGTAAACACATTAAATACACAGCATATATTAAAAAATAACAGAGCTATAATCTGGGTTTCAAACAACTTTGTGCTACAAAACTCAGCTGATTTTTTTTTCTTTTCACTAAAAATTATTTCCATGCAACAAAAATAGTTTTAATATTGATATAAAAAATTAAATGGAAAATGATATCTATTCAATTACATATTGCACTGGAAAAACAAGTCAATCCCAATCATTACATACATACAAACTCCTATGTATACAGTTAAACATTAGGCCTGGAAAAAAATATTGTTTGTTAGTCAAAACGAAATGGAATCTAAAAATATCCAATAGTTTGTTATCCATGTTCCGGCAAACAAACAATAGGTTTTTTGGCGGCCTCAGCCTGTGATTTTCTACAAACCTAACTACCACCACAAAATATTGGTTAATTATGAAATGTTAAGGTAGCACCATTATCTTGACCACCTTTGCCACACACTAGAAATTTCTCCTCATCCTAATCGCCAAAGTTCAATTTTAATTTTTTTATACAAACATATGAACAGATTGAATACATTTCAACCCCCAAAATGGGCAAACTTGCATGTACAGATAAAGGCATACAACTGAACTCTGTTACTAAGATGAGAATAATGTTCATAGTGACAAGCAAGCTATACTTATGACATTAATGATACAATATCACTTTGAAAACTGTTCTATATGAGTCAAAATTCACCAGTTTGAAAACTGCAAGAAAAATCTGTGTTCATGTCTAAAGCACTTTTTTCCCATTTTGTCATAAATCATAGCTTGGTTGGGTAATTTATGTTACATCAAAGAGTTAAACTTTACACATACCCGCTCAATGCACCAATCTTATCACAAACACAATGCAGAAAAAATTCTGTCTGTCAAAACTTGGTGCTAAAAACACTTGGAAAAATGTACAAAATGGAATATCACAGGTTTATCCCAGAGGTTTAATGCGTGCTGTAACAATACAATCACAAAGTTTTCAAACCATATATTAACTCTGGTTAACAAACTAGCTATCTGATAATGATAATAATAATTTAAAAAAGAAGCCATAAAAGCTCATGAAGACAAAGGGTTAGTCAAAAACTCTTTATGCAAAGTGAGTAATAATAATAATAATAATATTAAAGAAAAATAAAAATTACCAAAATCTATTTTTGAATCATCTTCTGATTGCAAAAGTCATAAATAATTATAATACATACTTCCATCAATTTCAGTGAGAAAAATGATACAATCCACTTTGTTAATTATTATCATTATAATACTATCATCTCCTTATTAAGAACAAAGCTTATCAAAGACAATTCTACACTTTATTAAAGAGTAGATAAAAATGCCCCGTTCAGATTTATACCAAAATTATGCTATAAAAAAGTTGGACTGAAATAGGTTCAGTTTAGCAAACTGTTATAATAGGAATCACCAGTAAAAATATGGTACCCAATATTCTATAATGGGTTTAAACAAACAATCTGCTGCTTCTTATTAAAAATTCTATGAATGATATAAAAGCAAAAAATGTCTAAAAAGTCCCACAAAATTTATACATCCACACATGCACAACTTTTCAAGTTAATCAGGTCGCTTAACTACAAATAGTGAATAACTTCTTTTTTCGTTTTTCTTCTTTTTTTTTCGTATCATAAATAGCAGCCATTAAAAATACATCAGAAAAACTGTACCAAGAAAATGCAAAAATCTTGTCAAATGTGATACCATACAAGTCTACAAAATCTGAAGACTAATATAAACCAGGGTCAAACCTGAAAAATATGCAAGTTTCATGCTTAAATTGCATGCAAAATGTCAAAACTGCATTGATAACTTGCGTTTCTACATAATACTAATAATATCTTTCACAAATGGCCCAATGAAACGACCAATTCTATGTACTCAAACAGTGGTTTGTTTATTGGAGGTACATTGTATTCACGTATACATAGTATATAACATACAGAACAAATTACAATATCATATTGAAAAGGCAAAAATGTACATGTACCGGAGAAAATGGTTTGGACATATAGAAATATGAGAACTGGTATGCTTTTTCTAAATTTCAACATCAACATACATGTGAATTGTACAATATAACTTGTCAACATCATTTTTTGCAATATTTGTTTTCTTTCAAAGTCACAATTCTATATTATCTAGTCTTTGAGTAGACGAACAACAGTTAAGACTGATCCTATACAAAGCCACTACAATATAGGTACCAAGGTTTGCAACATGTTCAATTTTTATACTCAACTCGCAGCGCTTGCTAAGGACTGATGCCATACTATAAAAAATAACACAGTCAACGCCATGCTAAGTTCAATGCCATACAAATAGGTTGAGGTGTTTCTTTAAGCATGTAACAAACCCTGGTATGAGACTACTATGAAGATTGGGTAGGTTAAATACAGACAGATAGAGAATAAGGAAAATTGGATATACTAGACCACAGAATGCAAATAACCAGGTACTTTTATATTTAATATTCAAACCAACAATATACAGAATGGAAATGACTCGCAGCTGAGAGCATATCCTATGTATTGATTGAATTTCACATGCAAGTGTGAAAACACGGGGCAGATCACGACCTGCCTGCGCTGAATTCAATCTCATTTGCTGTATTTTTTAATATTCACCAGGGTAAATAAAAAACCAGCTGGTGGGAGTCTAAAAGAAAATTGGCTCTTATCTGTCCTGTGAGTTAGTAACCCACCCACGCTTGTACAGATGGTAACTATTTCAGTATGGTGCAAACAGCGACCAATATGGTTAGTTGCTGTATATACACAGACTTTATAAAAAATGAAATATGTGGCAATAATAGTAGCAGTATGACAAAATAACATTGCACATGTAATTAAAAGACCATACTGAAGAAGAATCAATGCCTTCGGCATCTGGGTTTGGTGACTTTGAAAAAACTTGCAAAAAATCGTAATGAAAAAAATAGCACACCTGTCATGTTATAGAGTATAAATTACAAAAAAAGTGCATAACCCGTTTATGCCTAGTTATACAAAATAATTATGCTGACTCCACATGAAAATGGTGGATCTTAAATATTTAAAAAAATAACTACCATTCCATAGCAGCACTGTATTATGGTACAGATATCTTTCTTTTTAAAATATTTTTTTTTGTATTTTCTTTTTTTTTTCTATTCTACACTATGAAGTTCTGCGATTATTCTGCTGAGCTGAGAAGCGCCTCCTCTAAACTCGCCACAAAACCGATCCTCCTCGGTATCTTGTTGATGGGTTAATGACAGTTGCTGTAATTGTAATAATAGCACACTTTTCTTTTTTTATTTCTGGTTTACAGTTATCAAAGAAATATCTTGAATGTGATATTTTTTGGTTTCATAACATGTTTAAATAAGTCCAGTACGGAGGTAAACTTGGAATGCCTAACAATTAATAAATAAAGCTTCAAAGGAGTCTGCAACAACAAACCCCGGAAATACAGCTCGGGAATTGGAGGGAACGATCAACCACACTTGAAAACTCATCAACGTGTTTTGAGTGTTATGGCAATACAATATTTTAAATACACATGCTTAACAATTGACTGTTAAAATAGATAAAAAGAGTTTGAAAAAGTGGGTTTAATTTTCTTCAACCCACAGAAAAAGAGTTGATAATTGAGCTAAAAAGCTGTCAGGACCATTAGGGATACAACATCTACATCTTAATCTAAGGTCTGACAGATGTAAATAAACAAATTATTTGGTATTCATGGAAATTGAATTCATATCATTGGTTAGAAAAAATTGAAAATACTTGGCAAGATGAATTCACAGAAATAGAATATTTGGAATAAATTCAATGAAATTGATTATTCTTTTTCTGAAGATAAAAAAACTGAATACAGTTTGGTCCCCTGGTAGGGTGATCACCAAAGAATGCTTTTTTTCTGATGATCATTAAATATTTTGCTGAATTATCAGTATCAATGCTTAAATTGTATAACATGGCAAGGATGACACATTGCCGGTGCCCGAATATATTACAAGTGTATTCATTTATAACAAGGTTACGTATGTTTTAGTTCTCATTAATCACTAATAGTGGCACATTGTGAAATCCAAACATCTAAAATTCTACACCACCATGTGCAACACTTAATTCTTGATGAAAGATCACCATTTCTGAATCTTTCAATTTTGTGTTTACAATTGTCTAAATAGTAAATTTCAATCTAATTATCATAATTTATCACCAAAAATACAACTCTATAAGTTAAATTTGAAGGGAACATCAGAATATATTTTTCACCATTTTGAGTCACTCACAATGAAATTACGATAAATTACACAAAAGGAATATTGAGATTTTTTTACAATTTTGATCACACTGATGGACCGACAACGTATTTGTTTTTGATACCATGAAACTGTTGTCACATACATATAATGTATGAAGATAAGTCTATACCAGGGGTAACATTCAACATCTGATATATTGTGGATTTTGAACATTCTACTAGATAATTTAAGGGCACTACTGACTATTAAACAGGTTGTTTCATGAAGGGGCAGTGCGCTCTGCTAGATGTTTCAGCCGCTGGCCTAAACAGCAAAAGAGCAAGTGTTTTACCAACGGAATGGTACCGATCGAGGCCGATCCCCACCTTCTTTGACGAGGGGCTTGTGGAATTCACGGCCTGGGCGAGAATGAATCGTAGCCCAACAGAATTCGCAATAGTACTGCAGGCATGTCACATTGGCACAGAAAAATGGAGCAAACTTGCCGCCACACCGCGCACCTTGGCATTCATCGCACATTTGGTCGTCTAACACGTATGGTTTGACCTCCACCTGAAAGATATCAAAAAACACATCAAATGGTTGGTTAGTCAACAGCTAAATATTACATTTTAGCAGATGGTGAAATAATGACATTTGCTATACAAGTTGCCTATCAAGTGGAAATACGGTCATGTGGATCTCCATATTATATTCTCTTTCTAAATTCTTGGGTGTTTTTTTTTTCATTTTAAATTAGAGAAAAAACAGCAAAACGAAAACACAGAGATCAATTAACAAATTAAAAAAACTCATTTTGCTCATTTCTTTTAAAAAAAAATGATTTGGAGAGTTAAAAAAGCTTGGGGCAATATATTGATGAAAAATTGTAATGAATCCAACACCTGTTTTTAATGCTTGATGTAATAAGCCAAATTTGCATCAGCGGGCTGTATGTGTGGAGATTTCCATATGCCAAGTAAATTTACATGGAAATGTATATAACATGTCCCTAATGTAAGAGTATTCATCAATTGTTTCAATTTTATTTTACCTTTCCTTTAAAGCAAAATTCAAATCTTGTTTCATGGGACACTGACATTAATATAAAATATAAAGCCCTTTAGTTTATGATGACTATGACAGTAATTATATTATCTTTTCTTAATTACTGCCCTGTTGACCTTATATCTTGTTTATAAAGACAAAATGAAAGCCATTAAGCTTGTCATGCACTGAATTAACCTGAATTTGTTTCATTTACTCAATATTTAATTTTAATCCTAACTATTTTGTTTTCTTAACCCTATTATATGGAATTCTGCTCGATTATATTAGATTAACTATAAATCTTTGAAACAGATAATCAAATTGGGACTGGCAGTGCAATAAAAGTTGCATTTATATTACAACTGGCTTTATTGCAGACAGGAAAGCCATCTTTGGTTTTCATTACAGTGCCCATGCAATTGGCAATATTGCGCTGATCCCTTAGCTCAACATAATAAATGCAGCACTAGTTACCAGCCCACACACACTATAATCACGTGTTTTCCTATACACACGTTTACATCTAATGAAGATAGCAGAATTGCTGTAGAATAAAAAAGGTTCATAGATTGAAAATATATTCTCAATTTATACATTTCTGAATTAAATGAATCTTGTAGCAAACTGACAAATGAAATTTCTAGTGACATGACAAATTCAACTTCCCTACATCCATTGGGCTTTTCATATAACCAACCAAAGACTGCAGATGCTGCTTCATTAGATTACACAACATCATAAATTCACATCATGAAATTAATTTGCTATCAATTTTTCTCCCCTATAATCGCATGCAATTATTTTCCGCAAGCCATGTATTTCTCATTATATGTAATTTCCTATATGTCTATCACATCTGAACTATGTGTAGCAAGTATAAGCGATGCACCGATCCAACCTGCACAGTATGTATCTAGTCCATGTTGACTATGCTGTTTACTCACACGATTTACGTGCCATAGACTACAGCATATATCTAGATTAATGGGACACACCCACCATGAAAAAACACATCTAACAGAAAATCTGTAGCGGCCATGTCATGTCTTGAAATCCTAGGTAAATAATTCAGCTGCAAATGTCATGATATATTTTCCTCTTGTCATATTAGGGAGAATTGCTATTGACATGAGAGGTCTTAGTATTATAATATGTACCCTGCTGGGAATGCATCTTTATTGCTTGCTCAAGGTAGCAATATCACAAATGTCTACAAAGCTCTACATGATAATTCAAATCACAAGCCGCTGAATTTCCCAAACCGTATATTATATGCCACATTGAAAAATAATGGAACTACAATCTGCGGGTACAATTCTAAATCCATGCATATTTTATTATTACAAGCATAAAAGCAAAATGCAAATGCACAGGAAACCTGCTCTATTTCTGCTCATATAATCTGCATGTTGAGTTGATTTTTTATAAGGCTTAAATGTCATACTTCCTATTACAGTGATTTTTCTGTCTCCAGGTACCTGCCATGTATAATTCACTTCATAATCTTGGGTTTTATGTACTACCTGATGGAGGCCTGATCAATTTCACATAAGAATTAACAACCCTGAATCTTGTTGCATTAAAATGTCAATAGATCTCCCACAGATCTGATTACACCTTTCCATTAACATGGAGGTCTCAATAAACCACGTGCATATTGTCTTGACTTGGGGAGAAGGATGGGGCTCTGGTGATGTAAAATGAACAAGTATTGAGGGATAAATGATAGAGAAACTGAGCTGCAAATGGGGGGAGAGAAATAGGTTAAAGCTTTAGGGAAGGATAGGGATGATATAGCAAGATAGGGTTACCTTTGCAGGGGTTCTTGAAAAGGTGAGGTAGTTTGAATGCTATGGGGCTATCTTTGGGAAAATATTGATGAAGGTGTAGTTAAAGCGCAACTGCACCGCAAACATAAGAGACAATACAGGAATTAGTACAAGGAAGTAGTTTTTTTTTCTTGCGGGGCCAAGAATTTAAAAAAAGCTATGTAATTGACCAGAATATTAATCTGTGCACACATCACCTTGATTAGTTTTGGAAACAAAAAATATGAAAACTTCACTACCCTGACAAACGTTCATATCAGATGAAAATTTTCGTTGTAAATAAAACTAGGAAATAAATGATGCATATTGCGTACTCTTCATTTTTATTGATATTTCGAAGAAATAATATAATGGCATATAAAGAAATCAATATACTAAAAACATAAAAAGTCCAATATATGAACAAAATAATTGAATAGAAATAAGAGAAGCGAGGTCAGCACAAAAGAGGAAGAGTCAGTGTAGGATGCGGATGCATGAAGCCAGGAATGTGGAGCAAGTATGGCATTGAGTAACAGAAAATAATGGACAAAAGGAAAGGTAGCAGCAGGAATAAAGATGAGCCATGAATAGAAAGTAGGAAAGACGAGCAGCTCAGCGTGACACGTGTCAGTTGTAGAGAAATAGGGCACACTCCTCAAAACCTGTGCTAAAAGTACTTGTAAACAGAGAAAACAGATAAAATAGGGAAAAACATGAGTAATACAAGTAAGAATCGGCACAGCACGAGTAGGTTGTGAGTAAATAAGACATATCCAAAATGTAAAGATAGTCAAGAGAAATAGTACAAGAGCTTGGAATACAACCTACAGATACCTCAACACGTGTGAATTATATAAATAGGGCGTACTTCTCATACCTGTGTAAGGGCCTCAATGTGTAAAGCTACATGCATGTAGCCTGCAAGCGGAACACGAGCTATGAATAGCAAGAAAGGTCACTCCATATGGTGTTTGAAATTTTGCATTTAAATACCACATCCTGTAGCCTCTATTCAAGCTGTGACTGATCAATAGAGAAACGGCATCTACCTTTTTTCACAATATAATTCTGATGATATAAAATGATGCCAGTGCTGTCAGCAGCTGTCACTACGATGGCATGATATTAGTCTGGGGAGATAACAGTTTTGACATAGTCCCTAGACACAATGATGACAAGCTTGACTATAACAAATTTCCACATACCACCAAAAGGGTGGAATATTCATTGCATCATTAAATTGTTAAGATACCAATTAGTCGATAAGTAATATCAAGGTTCTAACCTGCCATTATAACATATCTGACAACCCCAAGGAAGTAGCTTGGAAAATCTAATTATAAATTATATGCACTTCAATTACACGGCTGGAAAGTAATTGAAAGTTACTCCATTACATTCTAAATATTTATTCAAGCATTCAAATTATTTCCTGATCAAGCACATAAATTCATGTATCCATGAATTTTTACAAATGTCATCGACTTGACGCGGTTCTGTTCAACATTTCAATTCCATCAATTTGAAACAAAGTATAACACTGTGTTGGTGTAGCGTGATTCCAGTGTGTTTAAAATAGGTTAATTACACATGAATAATAAACACGTCTAATACAAAATCCCTTCTTTCTTTTCTCAAATGGTGTCAAGTCTATTTCATGGTTGCATTCCATACCAGCAGTAATGCAATCATAACAAACAGGGACTTAAATTCCCTCGCCAGAAATGTTCTTTGCATCCTAACAGAGATGACAACCATGAGGAAACACACACCGTTGATCACATCTTGAAATAGCTCAGTCCTCGTGAATTGGCAACTTCCCAGGGCATATTTTCCTCCAATGGAATTCAATGACCTTTTCTTTACAATGAACAAGCATCTCAACTATCTCAAATTGGCAGCTGAGATCTTGTAGGAAGGCTTCCTAGTCATATTCAGGTCTTTTTCACACTTCTGCCTTGACAGCCAAGGCTTTTTTCATTAATATTCCCCCACGTTCCCCTCCTGTATCAATCAAACCTAGATAACGCACCCAGTGGCATTTCTACAGCACACTGCAAGTTGCTTTTCAAATTTTTGATTAATCAGTAGTATGTATGACAAGTCTTTTATACCCAGTTTCAATAACAAGCTACAGAATGAATATGAAATACACACAAGTTTGGAATTGATACAGAATGCCTTGTCAATTATCTACACCAAATGAACTCCTAAAATAAATTCTTTAAATGTTCAAGATAGCAGATTCCTTTAGGGGACTTGCCTAACAATTCAGAATGAAAGAGTGAAGTTAAAATCTACTTAATTTGATAATTGTGACTACATTTATTTATTTTGGCAATTGTGTAAGCCAGGTATGATCAAGGGAAATTAGGTGTGTTGTGTACTGTTATATTACATATGACATTGCTTTGCTTAATTTATATTTTGCTAAATGCCATATACAAACATTGCATCACCTTTTATTTAATCACCTGATATTTTCCTTGTGGATATTAAATTAATATAGCAAGCTGGTGTATTCAATCACTTCCAATGAAATTTTAATGTAAAGCATTTTTGGAAACTCAAAATTCATAACTGCTGGTATGTTTCTAATAATACACATAACAAGTATGACTCATCGCATAT
>JXSR01S024025.1:27064-39305 GCA_000969725.1 Ophiothrix spiculata | reverse complement strand
CTAGAGACTCTATTACATATGTACGCCAAAAATTGTATTATTCTGATATGTGTAAGTAGGTAAAAAGTTGCAGTAAAGATGCCGTTGGCAAAAATGGCACCAATTTAGGGACTGTAGCCTTAAGCAGGTTTTCGGTCATACATTTGTTATTTTTCCAAAGGTAAATCCTAAAATTTTGCCTTTTTGTGCATGAATGAGCACATGTTTTAATTCAAAAATGTCACAAACATTATGAAAAAGTTACACCAAAATTTTACAAATGTTACCAAAAGTTACTTAACCAAACAATGCATATTTTAAGAAATCCTGATGATAAAATGTCCTAAATCTTTTATGAAATCTTTGTTTATATGTTACCAATCATCTGTGTAAATCATAAAAAAATTCACAAACACATAGAATTTTTACTTTGAAGCCATTTGGAGAAAAAAAACCTTTCCGTGCTATGTCACGAACGTTACATACACTTTATTTATTCAGGATTTTGGCAATTGATGAAATTTTTTTAAACATCTGCATTTATTAACCCAACCAGTGAGCACCGTTATCAACAACAAACTCGTGGATATGTTATGCTAGGCTTTGCAGCCATTTGAAAGTGAAATTTTTCAATCGCAAACGTTACTTTAGAATCGCCCTTATGTATTTTTGTTATCTCTTTGTAGTCTGTCATATCATTATTATTCACTACTGTTTACAAAGTTGAATCATAAAAATCTATGGTTAAATTTGATAAGTGTTTTCAGAAGTGCTGAAAATGGCATTTAAAATCCATTAAGGACTAATTGAGCTTGAGAAATCAATAAATAGAAGCAACTGTGCACACGTATTATGGCACTCCATATTGATTAAGCCATGGTCATTGTCCTGGTCATTGTCCGTATTAGACCATATTGTGGCGATTTAATTAGTTGATAATTGTGTTTACTGATTGACAATAAGTAACCTCTGTGTATTGATTGTGGGGGGCAGCTTGGAGTTGTTTTTTTATGAGACCACAATGTTGTACATTTTACCAATTATTAGCAGTGTAAGGCCCGGTGCAGACTCCACTATCATATAGAATATTTTGCTTAGAATATTCTATGCTGACGACAAAATGATGTAGGTCATCGAATAAAACTGTGTGTTTTATTCGGTCACTACATCATTTTGTCGTCAGCATAGAATATTCTAAGCAAATATTCTATACAATAGGGGAGTCTGGACCGGCCTTTATTAGCAATGTTAGGGTTCAGATGCAAAATATGTCATGCGTGGATGCTACCATTAACAATGTGATAGCATTTGTGATGTTGCATTAAAAATATTTATTTAAAATGTTTCACATTAAGAATTGTTGATTGAATTTGTGAACACTTGCTCATAGTCTTGTGCGTAGACACGAACAAAACAACCTTGAATGTGTATGCTCGTGTGAGAGACAAAGTTCTGTGTATTTGCCACAGACATGCAGTCATGAATTAACTCCAAAAACTATAAGATTGATAACTATGACAATTTTGTACTTTTTTGGCAGAGAAAACAGATAAAAACTGTCTATAAGATTGTTAACTATGAAAATTTTGCACTTTTTTGGCAGAGAAAACTGTCTATAAGATTGGTAACTATGAACATTGTGTGTTTTGTTTCTCTCTCTCTATCCTGCTGAAATGAATGAAAACAATTTTGCTGGATGCACTGATGTCACAGAATAAAAGCCCGACTTCTGAGTGGTCAATTGAAGCTGTTCCATACAGAGGGTGTGCACGATGCAATATGCACTATGCATGCAGATCGTTTTTCTCTAGCTGTTTTCTCCGCTATCTTGGTGGGCCCCAAGAACAAAATCAATTGTAACTTGTGTTTGACTTCAAATCATTACTTGAAATTTAAACTAAATAAATGTACTACTATTCTTGTCATTATTAGTTGCAATTTAGTATTGTGATACTATGAACATATTTTAATGTGATGGGACTTTTGTTTGCCGGCCTATGAAAATTGTGTTGTGAGTAGGATATGATGTCACATGCAAACCCTCTATGGCAGTGGTGGGCAACCTACGCCCCACGGGCAACATGCGGCCCGCTTACCATTTTTGTGCGGCCCGCCTGGCCCCCGTAGAGAAAATTGTACTACATGTATCTAACAATAGTAGCTTTAAATACAATATTCATTTTGCGTTTCACAAGAATCTTGTTTCCCAGAGCAAAAATGGAGTTTTTCTGGACATTTGTAATCAAATGTGTTAACAAGTTTTAATGTCAGGTGTAAATTGATAAAAGTTTCGCATTTTACGTTTTAAAATGTAAGAAATAGAACATCATTGCAACAAAAAAGGAGGTCGTTTGATGCTTGATTTAAAAGGGGGTAATTTCGAAGACAGATGATATCCTCTATCATATTAGAGTCCCCCACCCCTACACAAATGGGGAATAAACAAAATATTCCAAAGGTCTGGCATGAGCTCACCAGAATCTTGGATACGGTAGTTTGTGCGGTAGTTTGTTTACCGTATCATTTCATTAGTACTATCAGTATCACCTTTAGAATAGTAACAATTAGGCCTATAAAGCATATAAATAAGCCTAAATTCTAAATATTAATATATAAATTTTGGAGTTCTTTTGCCTAGATTTTTGGTGCGGCCCGTGAAAAAATCAAATCTCTTTTTTGGCCTGCAGAGGTAAAAGGGTTGCCCATCACTGCACTATTGCATGAAACATTACATTGGGGTTGAATGGCAAGGTCTAAAAATTTTATGTCTGCAGCCAAATTGTTTTTCTTTTAACCCCATTATTGGATATATTGTAAATAAAAGTGTGTTTCAACTAAACATTAAGAAAGTCTTCAATCAGAGCAGAACAATTAAATATGTGGGAAATAATGGTACATTCCATAGGCACTCCATAATAATTTTCACTCCAGTTACAGTGAATGAGTACACCAAATTCAGCAACTGTATTTTTACAGAATATGAATACACTTATGAATACTTTTACCTTGTACCCTTAATAAAACTTAGAGTATCAGTTCTTTTGTGTATAAACTGGTATGCTAGCTTTCCTTAAATATGTCATCTCCACTAGTCATGAACAGCGGAAACTACCGATCAATATCCTTCCAAATTTGAAGGATGAAAACCATCATCTTTCTTACGATTAATGATCCTATTTAAATTGGTAGAGAGCTCCTCCATTTTCCCCTCCTGTGTATAGTCATATGGCCAAAAATAAAAAAAATCTTGTTGTCCTCCACGTTTTTTTTTTCATTTAAAGGTAATTTGCGAGCAGTAATTCTCTATTTTGGGTGGTTTACTTTTTAGAAGGCTTAATCAGATTTATAGAGTTTTGAATAAGTTTAAACGTGTGGTGAAGTATATTTTGATATGAATTTTAAACTGAGCAACCACACTACATAAATGACAGTCAGTGAAACAATCACTGACCATCTAGGATTCCAACCTGGGACCTTGGCTTTACTAGCGCCACGCTCTACCAACCGAGCTAATAAGTTTAAACTTATTCAAAATATAAATTGCGAGTTCAGAATTGATTTCCATATCCTCTTTCTAAGCTTCTCGGATGAGACGATGTTAGAGGAACAGGTAAGAACTGAAGGCCTACCACGCGAGTCAATTAATTATATGGAAGCCATATTGTAAGAACAAGAGTAATTTCGAACAAATAATATTAATTTCTAAATAGGTTATGAATTAGGCTTCCAAACTGTGAAAGAATGGTGGAAATTGATAAAGGCATCGCGAAGATATCCTTATTTGAATAATATGGTATGAAAACAGTTCTGTCCAAATGAGCATACCTGGTCAAACGACTAAGTACCAATATTGAATTAAATTTCTTGTCAACACCTCTTGAATAATAACACAAACCAATTACATTGCTCTAGTGAAAATCTCTTCTTAATCTATTAATTTACATATTAAAGATAATTTAGGCAGGTTTTTTTTTCAAGTGCAAAATGACATGTTTTGGGATACTGTCTTAGAAGGGAGAGCATATTAATCACTGTTCAAAAAGCCTCAAGATCAGTTCACAAACGAGCAACGTGCTTAATGCTGAGGTTTATTTTACCACCAAAACTCATGCAGAAGTGAAACGGAGATTCAAACAGGGTGCATTCCCTCCATCTCGTGTACCATGTGCATCCACCATCTATAGAATTTAGGCGAAATTCAAAAGAACAGGAACAGTCCAAAACCTAAATAAAGAGAGACCTGGAACGTCGACTGCGTTCCTCAGACATTTGCAAGGGATCCAGAAGTGAGCTCGCGAAGAAATCCTCTGCCACATGTGTCCCAGTCAACGTTAAACTGAAAATTGAATATTCAGGACTACCAAGCTTAAACGACCCTTTTCAAGGCACCCAAACACTAAAGAGGAAAGATAATGTCATAATTGTGTCCTCCATTAATAAAACACATGCACGACATTTGGACAGACCTGTTTTTATGCCTTCCTATTCAAATAAGTATATCTCTACGACGCCTTTATCAATTTTCCCCATTGTTTCACCATTTTAAAGGTAAATCTATGATCTATTTTATAGATATATACATTTCATGTTCATGATATCTCTTGTTCTTAAAATATGGCTTTCATTTAACTATTGCAGTTTTTTTGACTCACTCGGTATACAGGGTGTATCAAAAAGAAGTTTACGGTGATTAAAGTGACTTTATTTCAAAAAGTATGATGCATTCTCTAAATTTGCTTTTAATTGTAAGTAGAAGAGACCATAATCTTTCCAAAACAGAAAAAATTACAGTCGTATGACAACTGAAACGGAAATTATGGTCAATTTTGTAAATTGTAAATAAATCACCAGTGCAAAGATTTGATTGGTTCCATACTTGCAATTTTGACTGAAGGTAACATCGTTTAGGCAAAAAGAAGATCAATTAAGACGAAAGAAATAACGTCTGACGTTTGGAGGCTAAATCCTATCAATTTTTGCCTAGTAATTACAGTTTGAATAAACTTTGGATATTTGACCATTGTCTGCCATTTTTATCACTGCATTAACAAGGCTATTTCACTGTCCCCGCATTAAAGAAAAGAACTTCCCTAGATATTTAAATTCACAACTGTCGTGGCATCAGTAATGATTTTGCTGTATCACTTGGTTTGATGTCCTAAGGTCTCTTCCATATGGGTTAGTTTAAGCCAAAGATAATAACGAATTGGTCGACATCTTTTGATCAATGACTAAAACTAATTGCCAAAAGGTGTCACACTTTGTTAACAGAGCTCCAATCTGACATGCAGGTAATGTTAAAGTTCTTTAGTCTTTGTAAAAAAGGGAAAAACTTAAGGATCCGTCATTATTTTTATTGACTTTGCGCAACCGGTTTTATTTACAATTTACAAAATTGACCATAATTTTTGTTCTGGTTGTCGTGCATCTGTAATTTTTTCTGTTATGGAAAGATAATGGTCTCTTCTACTTAAAATTAAAAGCAAATTTAGAGAATATATCATACTTTTCGAAATGGGGTCACTTTAATCACTGTAAACTTCTTTTTGATACACCCTGTAGATATAAAATAGACCGCTCTTCCCCATCTGACTCATTAGCTCAGCTCGTTGGTAGAGCGTGGCGCTAGTAATGCCAAGGTCCCATTAGAATCCTGGATTGGTCAGTGATTGAGGAAAAGTAGATCAACAGCTGGGGAATATTGAGCAAAGATACAAGACTTGTGTTGCATTTGCAATCATTTAAATAGTACAGGGTACTTGAGCTAAAGAAAAAAAAACCCTTTCAGGTTCCATTGGCCCAAAACACTTAGTGCTATACATTTCCCGGGATTCGAACCCCCAACCTCTCGCATCGGGATCCAGTGTCCAGCTTTGGCTAGCCGCAGAGTATGGCCTGCCATGGCAACACCTTCGTGCCCATCTGTAGCCCCTATCTATGACGCATTTGGACTTTAGTTTAATTTCTTGAGTTTTGCTTGTTGGATTTAGTTGGACTGAGGAGGGTTATGGTTATTGGATTCAGAGTATCACTACTTAAGGGAGTACAAATACGTAAATTAAAGGAAGTGGATTACATTTTGTGTCCATCAAGTTATTTCAAAGCCCTTGCTATAAAAGTGCATAGGTAGAAACCTTACTACCTGTACAATGAACATCATGCATATAATCGTGTTGGTTTAACATTTTGACTTGATTGATTTGTGTATGAGGGTGCTAATACTCCTACTTCAATATTTGTTGAGGAGAGGGTTGGATGAAATTTTTATATAGCACTCTTTTAATATACTGTATTAAACGCCCACCTTTTTTTTTTCAAAAACAGTCAATTTCTGAGCATTCTCTTATGTTATTAACCTTAACATTGTTGCGAGTTATGGCAAGCAGATCCTGGAAGTTAATAATTTAGGTCATTGATTCTGGAAATAAAGCAAAATTTTTCACTACCTCTGGGTTGCCATGACCTTATGATATCGTGATCCCAGAAATAAAGCAATTTTTTTCACTACTTCCTAAATTTTGCAACCGATATTGCCATATTTTTAAAGCTTGCATTACAAATTTGTGCACTTATGATGTAAGACGTGAGTTACAATTTGTCCCTAATAAATGCTCCCCCTATAGTACCAATATGGTGACATGAAAATATGACCTAATTATATATGTTAGGTTTGGTAATTAACATCTTAATGACTTATGAAACTACGCAACATAGAAATAGTAATGTTTCACAACTTACATGCCCTCATTGGTCATTGCATTGTGGGTAAATTTTTATCTGCATGGGTACATGCTTTGCCTTTGCAGTTGTGAGTAAAAATTTACCTGCAGGCGTCACACCACAATAGAGCTTCCCATTGACTTACTGTACAAAATGGCTTCCTAAAAACACCCGAGAACTCAATAATAAAGCAACTGGTTGCTTCAACACTGCCTTTTCTCGGATGATTATGATCTCTTCTAACACAAAATGATGATAAAAGTAGACCTTCAAGGCAAAATTTTCAAGAAACTAGACGCTAAAGTATAACGCCCCCTATCACCGACAGCCGAATTTTGTATTTCCAGAATCAAGCGCAAATTAAGGAAAACCCTTTAAATTTTACCAAATTAATCTGGAGATCAAACATGGCATCAGATCATCTTTAAATAAACCTAACTTTATAATTAGAACAAAATATTGACCAAACATATTGCCCTTCTATACGTTTTGAACAACTGTTTTTAGAAGGGCAGTCAATTTTGCCGATTTTAGAAATGCCGGATTGCGAGTGCTAATTATTTAGTATAGTGCCCCCTGCAATGCAATCAGGATGAGCATTGAGGGCATTTGAGGTGCTGATTTTACATTTGTTTGTAAGACATCTCTAATCTTTTTAGGATTTTGTAGAATGAAGCTTAACATAAAGTTAGTTTCAATCATGTTGTGTTGTGTAGCAGTATTAGACAACCACCTCTTTACAATACAGAGTTGTCTCACTGTTGTAGAGTGTATTTGCTTAATTACCATGGTGGATTTTTACCAAATGTCATGGACTTCCCTATTCAAGGGTTCTTGGAAAAGATGTGTCTGTGCCATTCCAAATCCCTGGCTGTACCCTTCCTCAATTGGTTTCTAATTACGGGGAAGAAAATCCAGATAATTGGTCATTGTACAATTAACCAAATTACCGCATAGCTTGTAGATTTAATAAAGCCCCCATTGGATTCAGATAAAATAGACGTGACCTGGATACATAGAGGAATAGAGGTTTGGAGGAAAAACAAGTGGTCAAATTTCTTTCTAAATCCCACAGACCATCCTGTGCAAGCATTTGACCATAGAGGTTGCATCAATTTGTAATTTAATACAAGAGGTTTGGTACAAGGTCTTCCTGTTGAATTTGGGTTGTGATATTTTGTTTGCAGGTGGTTTAAGTAACATCAGTTGTCAAATATTGTAAAATTGAATTGTCTTGTTTATACATCCTTTGATTAATTTCCTCAAGCTTTTTCTAGAGGTCATTATATTGCTTTTACTTTTACTTTGGCCTTCACTTATTCCTTCCGGAATTGTGGGGAAATGTCTGCTTAGTGGGTGCCTATCTTCATGAGCTGCATATGTGGCATCAGTTAGAGTGGTATTAGTCATGGTCAGAGCTTTCTTAACACCTTCAACCCATCTTCATTGTGGTCTTCCAACTGGTTTTGTGTGAGATCTTTCGGTGTTGTAGGTCCGCAGAGCTGGTTGACTGAAAGGAGTCAAAACCAGATGTTAATTTTCAATTTGGTCAAGAATGGGCTTTGTCACTTCGGGGTTTGTTGGCAGCTTTTCTGAGGCATTTCATCTCATTATATTCAGATCAGATTCAGATTTTATTAAAACTTACTGACAATGGTGGCCACCTGGCCAAATATAAGTCAATAATTACAATAGGCACACTTATAAAAACATTAAAAATACAACAGGAATATATTACACTTCAAAATATCACAAGTACAAGAATATATAAAATGCATAAAAATACAGAAGACAATTAAAATTTAGAGAAGCTTTCTAAGAATTCTAAAAAAATATATTGCACATTAGATATAATGATGTATCTGCAGAACAACCCTGGTAAGGCTGAAAAGGGGGAAAACCCCCATAAAAATCACTGGTTCAGCAAACTGAACATATTAACATAAATTAACTGTTGATGACCTCCCGAACATCATATTTAAAATGTAGGAAAATGTAAACTTGTCAAAGTTGCTCAAAATGGCTGCCAAAACAAGTGGTGACATTTCAAATTTGGTCAAATCTTGTTCAAAGCCACACCAACATGTTCCTCTCATCACAAGGAAGCAGAAAAAGTATACTTTTACTTATGTCTGAAATATGGTTCTGAAGTTACAGCTAAAAAGTTAAAGGTCATATCAGAGGTCACGGAACTGGCCCTATGGGAGTCCAAAATTTCAAAAGTGTCCGATTTTGTTCAAATGGTCTCAAACTATTCCTCTTGCACAAAGTAATAGTTTAAAGTGCATCAGATCAGTTGTTGCTATGGTTTCAGGTCAAGGAAAACTTTGTGCTACAGGCACCAATGCAATATGGTAAATATAAACTTTGTTTTGTCTGCTACCATGGCAACAATTGACCTGACACACTTAAAACTATCACTTTGTGTAGACACTTTTGCAAGAGGAACATTTTGAGACCAGTTTGAACAAAATCGGATGCTTTTGAGTTTTGGACTCCCATAGGGCCAAATCCATGACCTCTGATATGACCTTTAACTTCTTTAGCTGTAACTCCAGAACCATATTTCAGGCATAAGTAAAAGTATACTTTTTCTGCTTCCTTGTGATGAGAGGAACATGTTGGTGTGGCTTTGAACAAGATTTGACCAAATTTGAAATTTCACCACTTGTTTTGGCAGCCATTTTGTTTTATGCAAATTAAGAAACTTTGACAAGTTTACATTTTCCTACATTTTAAATATGATGTTCGGGTGGTCATCAGCAGTTAATTTCAACCATAAAATCTTGTGTTGCAATTTTGTCCACTTACTCCCATGAATTTTCATAGATTGACTATTGTTGTTTGATTTAATTCGTGAACGCGTGCCTGTACTAAATACGCTGTGGTCTCTGACGCGAGCTTACATTTTCAAGGTTGTAGTGTTCGCGTCTACGCGCAAGACTTTGAGTACGCGTTCACGAATTAAATCCAGCAACAATAGTGTATAGGTGTGCATGTGTAAGAATGTGCATTTCAATGTTTCCTAAATATGCCCGCTCCACTTGTGACAAAGAAATGACCAATCAATATCATTGCAATGAATGTGTACCACTAACTTGGTTACAATTAATGATCCCATTTAAATCAGTACCAAGCTCCTCTATTTTCCATCCTGTGTATATTGGGATAAGTTGTTTGAAGTATATAGAATGATGGATGTCATTTACTTTCGTGTTCTTGCAAGTCGTTCATGTTGTGATTGGTTATGATAGATTAACAGAAGTATCTCTTAGTGGCTTTATGCTCTAATGTGAATTGGTAGTGCCTGCATGATGAAAGAGTGTTCTCACTGTATTACCAGATACAATTAGCATGAGTGATATGAACATGATGTAGGTGAGAAAACTCTATAATCTAAATCTACTATTGCTAATACCATCGCTACCTTCATATGAGGGAAAGAAAGAAGAGAAAGTGAAATCTGATTTACTACATGAAAACTTAAATAAAGATCATCATAACAAAACCAGATATTGTTGGAAATTTACATTGATTGTTTTGAATGTCATGGGCGAGACTCTCATCTTTAGAATAATGTTTATCCTTCTTCTTGACTAGACAATGTCTTCCAATAAGGGATCGCTTCTATCCAGATCAAAAGTGTGACTAATAAAGAGGCTCACCTTGTCTCTGTTCATGACGCAAGGTCCCCTTCTTTGGATCCAAATAGCCTCCCAAATCTTTCTTGTGTCTGTTGCTCTCCTTTCCTGAAACTTTACAAGAAAACTCTTTTGTTTTTGTTTTGTTCATCAACAAAAAAATCATATTTTTGATATTCAACATCTAAAACTCATTATATTTGAGTAGAAGAAGACGTTTTATTTCACAACTGATCTTTACTCAAGACTGTGCTCCCACATCTTATTTGAAAACAAAAAAACATAAACATGACAATTTTTTTATTTTTCCACATATGCTAAATTACAGTAAACAACATGTCAAAAATAATACAATCAATTGTAAAATAAAACAAAATGTTTTGCAGAGATTTCAACATATGTTATCATGGGAAACCTGCATGCAAATTAGTTAATAGCTATTTCGTTTTGACAAATCTATGCACCAATAACCATTCCATGGTAGAAAACCTATACATTTATGGATGATACAGTGTATATATCTGGTGACATTTAGGAAAGGCTATTAGTTTGATTTATTGATGCTCCCCATTTTACATTTGACTATACCCCATTAGTGAGTATTCAGCATTGAACTCCACTCTGGGGTATAGAATCTAATAAAGGACTGGATTTGCTATTTGTAAGTGGATCACCAGGGTATCAAATCAAATCAAACCTTAACCAAGGTCTTGAGGAAAAGTAGATCAACAACTGGGGAATATTGAGCCAAGATATAAGACTTGGCTTGCATTGGCAATCTTTGGGTATAAATGAGATGGTACTTGCCAGGTCACAGAGATTGCGATTTAATGGTTCAGGGTATTGGTACGTAAGGGTTATTCATAATTGAATTGTGGGAAGTGGATCAAATGTATCTTTTGAAATAAAGGGTGAAAGTGAAGGTAAATGAATATGATTTTCCAGAAAATAAGTCTTTCCTTAATAGTTTTGTTTTATTTTTGGTGCTCTGATGAAAAATGTGAAGGTGGTATAGTGTAACTGGGGGAAAATATTCCTTGCCAGATTTTGTATTGCTACTGAACTGACAAGAAGTCAAAACAGGAAAGTTTTGGAATACAAATATGTGATTTTAAGGCCAATGCTTTATCTTATATAAAATATGTCAGTATAGTGTTGCGTTGATTGTTTTATGAAATATAAGTAGAAAATAGGAAATGTTGTCTAGATTTATTGTCTTAGTAACAATAAGTGTTGATTTGATTAGTTTGAACTCAAAAGTTTAATTTTCAGGACATTAGTAAAAACTTCCAAGTGTCATCTCTTTGATCTAGGAGTAAACCTACAAGATAATCTTTTTTTAATAAATCAAAGACATATTATTTGGTGTCATCAAGTTTTTCCAATAGAGAAATAAAATAACATAATCTCGATATAGGAAAAATCTGAGATTGATTTTTGTTATTTGTTGTAAATTGGTGAAAATATAAGTGAAATATGATGTCAGTCATACATGATTGATTGTTTTACAACTTCTATCAGTTATCACTGCTGCTTTTTCCCTGTACTCTAGTAATGAAATATGCATATTTAGGTTACGATATCACAAGAGAACCATCATGGAGATATGAATGTGATGTTGGCATTACAAATAAAGTGTTATCTCAGAAGCTTGTGCTATAAAATTGCGTAGGTGGAAACCTAGTGGATCACCAGGGTATCAAATCAAATCAAACCTTAACCAAGGTCTTGAGGAAAAGTAGATCAACAACTGGGGAATATTGAGCCAAGATATAAGACTTGGCTTGCATTGGCAATCTTTGGGTATAAATGAGATGGTACTTGCCAGGTCACAGAGATTGCGATTTAATGGTTCAGGGTATTGGTACGTAAGGGTTATTCATAATTGAATTGTGGGAAGT
>JXSR01S024025.1:0-19920 GCA_000969725.1 Ophiothrix spiculata | reverse complement strand
AAAGTGCTTTAAGCAAGAGAAAAATATTGGTTCTGAAAGGATGTAAAGTCAAAATCAGTTGATATTGTGAAGAAAATAATAAGAGGAGTTATAAAGCTCACCCTTCTTCTCCATTTCATCTTCCATAAGTGCTCTTTTCTAAAGGTCAATTGAGTTAGTCAATTTTTGATTTTCGATGATCAAATAATCCAAAAAGCATGATAACAAAAACACACACAATGAAATGAATTTGTTTGGAATGTGAACTGTTATTCAAAACATGAATTGCCAGGTTTGTTAAATGCTTTTCACAGAGGTCTACATAATCTTGCATTACAACGTATCACAAAAAGACAACACTTATATTACAATTATTTCGCCCCTAACTATCGACGATATTCTTTGTAGAATTTCATTGCATGGCATTCCCTGTTAAGAATTGCCTCCAAACTAGTCGTGGCATTCCGCTTTATTGCATTATAGAGAGAAATCCCCATTGTAACATTTGCCAGTTTTAACCAATGGCAAAAAGTGGAGAGGATTTTATGTTATTTAATATCTTATCTGAATGGGGATGATATATGAAAAGGTGAAAAGGTCGATCTGCATTTTGGCTTTTAAAGGAATAAGCTCATAGCATAGAAATGCTGATAATGCTTTATGTGCAAAAATAGATGGGTTGATGAAATGGTTCCAAACATGATTTCCCTCATGGTTTCAGTTGCCAGAATTCAGACATGGGAACAAACTTTAGAAATTCACCACTAAAAGATTTTATATTGATGGAAGCTCCAGGTGATTTTCACTTTCAGAATATAGAATGTATTTTAAGATGAAGCACACAGTTAAGTGGTAGAATTGTGCTATTAATTGTTATTCAGATGCATAGATGCCTTCTAGTAATATAAGATTGCCTTGTATTTTGAGCAATAGCTTGCCACAAGGTATTTCAATGAATTCATGCACGTACAGATTTAGTCATGTGATATGTTCAAGTAAATTAACGGGGAAAATATAAGTAAATGTGTAGCAATATCCATAGCATGCTTTGAAGTGATGGTGGCCTGTCACATTTATCAATCTTCAATACCTACTGATGTTTTCAGTTTGTGTGGAATTTTGTGTCATCTGACAGGAAGATGATGATCAGATGTAAGGTGGAATCAGATGCAGGTGTTGGTTGTGTTCCCTCTAGTTTCTGTTTAGCTCTCCTGCTAATCTTATAAGAGTTGCCATTAATTGTTTACATGGAAGTACAGAATTACTATACTGATCTATAACTTTATGGTATACAAATAATGAATGTTTATGAGTGCAATGGTACAAATATTTTCATGAGTTGAAATGATGCGTTCCATTCAACGAGGCATATTTTCAATGAATGAAAATATTTGTCCCATTGCACGAATGTAAAACATTTATTATTTGTTTTATATAACATCTAAGTAGATTCTTTGTCATTTTATTGGGAATTGTAAATTTTACATATCTCGGGCTCAGCTCAGTGCAGCATAGGACCATGAGCAGGGGGCAAGGTAGAGCTCAAGTCAACATCTGGCTTAATCAAAAGTAGCAGGATAATTTTGGTTCCAAGAAGCTATTTTCTGGTTAACTACGAAATTCACCAACCTTTTGTGAAATTTACTTTGCGTCCACAAATTGCTGGGAACCGTGTAATCACCAATTTGAACAAGTTCAATACTGTTGCATTTCCATACAATGACAGCCATTGACAACCATTAGTTACGCAACGAACAGCGTTATCTGGACTGCTTTCTGCAAATTTTACAAAATTTCAGATATAAAATCCACTCCTACTGAAGACTTCTAGTATTTCTTCATATGATTAATTCCTTCGATGAAGATTTGCTCACTATAAAACGACAAATTTCGGCGTATTTTCCGAATGTAAATGTGCAGCAAATTTGGCAGATTGCATCGCCACTAAAATATTATTGAAGTTCGAGACCTTTTTTTTTTAAAACTTTTGTTAGACCACTTCATGACAGCCCATGATGCTGGGTGCGGTACGGACCCGCATTGATGTAAACTTTCGGTGGCAAATATATTATAGTCTCGTACCAACGGCATGGTTCATATTATAGTCATAACATAACGTGTACATGTTAAGTAATGGGATCGCAAAATTAATCAGAGAAAAAAATTATAAATATTGAATGGAATAAAACTACAGAATTTATGCCGTCATCATTAACTGGATTGAATAAACAATGACACGTGACACACAATTCACCAATCAAATGACAAGAATCTACTTAGGTGTTATATAATATCATATGGTGCATGGTGAAGGATCACATGTATTTAGGGGTTTCATTTCATTTATTTTTTAATTTTTATTATTTTGAATGTTCTTGGTAATTAGTATAAATTTCCAAACAAATCGTTATTTTTTTAGGTGTCAAATAGACAAAATATTCATTCAATTCTGGGAATGTTAATAGGCAAACTTATTGTGAAGATATGATGATACCCTCAGACCCAGCTGCGTTGAAAGGGAAAAAATGGGCATCCAAACAGTTCATATTGACTGCAATACAGTAAATTACACAGCTCTCTTATCAATTTCAAAACTAAAACATTATGAGAATGTATTATTTATATTAACAAAATTATACCAAGAAGAGAGGTAGGGGAAGAAAAATGGAAAGGAGTTGGTGAGAGAAATTGAAAAGATTCATCACTGTCTACAATGCAATTGAAATGTTGGATGTATGATGTGTAGCTCACCTGGAGGCATAGAATTTGTCATGTGAGTGCAATAAAGTTGTATCTTCAATGGCTGTCATATGGATATAATTATTTAACATTGTGTTTCTAGAATGCAAAAATTCTTCAAAATTAAAACTCTTGAAATGGTTCATCAGATGACACTGTCACCTGAAAAACCATTTCAAGAGCCACTGACCCAAGGCTGGACATTCTACAGTGTGTGGTGCAAATTTATGTAAAATGGCAGCTATTGCAGATACGACCTTCATGAACTCACATGACAATAGTATTGCATTAGATTCAGCAAAGAATTAAAGCACAGAGCTATAGGAATCATAAAAATGGGACGTTGAGATGAGGCAGGAGACACGCAGAGGAAATTGAACAACATAGAAGCCACTAGCAAACATGGGGAAATACAACCTAACAAATTGTTTCAGAGGAATGGGGTGGATGGGACATGTATGACCAAATATTGTAAATATATATACCCAAAATGGGATTTTACATAAATATTGATGGTAGCAATCCTCTGTGAAGTTTTTCTAAATGTCTCAATGTTAACGAGTCATCAGGATTGTTTGAAATATGCACTTTTAATTTTAAAGAATCCTGCCATGCAGAATATCAGTTGTGAGGGTTTTTTAGGTGGAGGAGTAGGAAAGGTAGGGGTGTCACACATGCTTATAACTGGGGTACCCATCCCCCACATTTGTTTACACAAAAAGACTCTACTATAGGTCCATATTGAATCATCTGAGGTTTTTAGGGTAGAACAGAATCTTTGATGACAGGTAGCTTTTTTGAGGTAAATTTGTACTCTGAATATTTGTTTTCCTCCAAGCCTGTATTCTGATTTAGTTTTTAAGATAAGTCTTCATTTGATGTGTGGTGCTCAATTAATTATGGTGCTTGAAAACTTTAAAGGCCCAATATGTGCTAGCATACTGTTTACCAACCAGTCGTGTGTAATTGTAGAAAATTGTGAAGATAGCACACGTTCTGGTAACTCCTACGCAAGCCCATGTTGTGTGCATGTGGGTGCATGAGAGTAGGAGGCATGCTAGAGATTATTAGGTTACATGATATGGTGAATTAGGAGGAGAAAGAGATAGCATATGTTTGGCATGTGTGATTTCAAGGTGAAATGCTATCATTTTTCCATCAAAATCTGTTAAGTTTTATGAAAATGAATCTAGAATTTCTAGTCAATCAATTATTTTACAAATAAAACTTAAAAATTATAGGATAGTTAGAAGGCAAATCATAGAATGTAATTAGAGGTTTTATAAAGTTTATAAGGTTAATTTTTATCAGTATATTGGAGGCATGCACACATCTGTTAATTAAATTTTACACATTTGAAACTGGTTAATATAATTTGCTGCAGGATTAATTTTAGATTTAGATTTTGAAGCATTTCTGCTTTGAGGCCACATTGCTATAAACCTGGACTGTATTTTTTTAAACTTTGAAAATAAACTTTATTACGATGTTCAGGCATGGATTGTTACCTTCAAAAACAATGAACAAATGTCTGGAAATAAATGAGCTTGAATGACCATTTTTTCCTATTTAAAGGATAATAGAGGGTAATCATTGAATAAGTTTGATGTTTGCTAAAATACTAGAAAAAGGTTTCTTTTAATTTTTTGTATAAAATTCATCTGATCATATCGTGTTAACACATTTGAACCTCAGTGAGGGTATTAAGGTAGCTTTAACGACTGCGATGTTCTGCACAGAATTTGTTCAGAATTTTACAGATTGTGCAGAATGATAAAAAAAGCTTGTATTCAAACTTTTGATTTTTTTTTCTGTTAAAAATTAGGTATCTAATTTGCATAGTTTATACAAACATTAGTTTTATTCACATATTCTCTGAACTGAACTTCATGATATTTACTGGTATTAACCCTTGTCCTCCGAAGGGGGGGGGGGGTTTCCCCACTTCATAAAAACGCGAAAGCAACCGGCCCCAGGCATCGAGGTGATTTCTTTTACATCCTTTATGGTCATTTGATGAAAAAACAAGGGGGGGGTAGCACCTAAGGTGAGGTTAGGTCAGGCCGTCAAAGTTGGGGTGTAGGGGGGTTGGTGAAATCCCGGAAATTTGTAAATCACCATTTTGAAAAATGTATGCATGCTATAAGACTCAAACTTGCAAGACATGTTAGAATCATCATTTCCCTTCTTTATTAGCAAAATACCCAATGAAAATCCGTTATTTAGAACTTTTATAGCAAAATTTTGATTTTGGTAGCCGTTTTTGCCATAACGTAATTTTGCCTGGTTTTCCAATCCGAATGTACTTTATGACGTCATAATTACGTAACGCCTTGGCCGATTTTGATGATCTTGGTATTGTTGGATAGGGGAGGATCATACCTATCTATTAATAGCCAAACTGAGCTCATAGGGAGTTTCGTTCTAAAATATTAGGGGGGTTGCAACACCCCCCCCCCCCCCCCCTTAGGAGGACGTGTTACAAAAAATAGCTCAGGAGGACAAGGGTTAATGAAATATCCCAGGTCACATTGAAGTAATAATGATAAACCCTGGTCACATTGTAGCAATAATGACAAGGCCTGCCATACTGGGGATACATTGGTGCTGAGGATTATGATTTGCAAGAACCCATTTCTGTTGTACGGCTGTGTGTACAAATATCAAAAAATAACTGAGCTTAGGCAACATGATGTGTATCAAGTCATGCCATGCAGACCCTCTATTTGCCTGATTATCTACAAAATACTTAACCAGGGATTGGATAAAGGTTAATTGTCTTTGCTTTAGATAGCATATCTATTTTATATCACTTATATGTGTAGCAAATATGCTCATAGAATCAATTATAGCTACTGGATAAGATGATGGCTCTATACATCACCATGTGTTGTTAGTTTCAAACAGTGAACAAAGGTTGTGTTTATAGAATAGGAGGACAAATATTTACATGAGAGGATGATAATGTAATGTTTAAAGGCATCCCTCTTAAAATTTGCATTAGATAATAATAGCCAAGTCTTTGTTATTTTCTCCAAGTCATTCCAGCTGGAGGTGGTCTTTTTGGCATATGTTTTAGGCTATTTATAAATAAGTCACATTTTGGTTTCCGCATACTGAATTTTTTTTTTTTTTTTTTAAAGTAACATTATTTTCTTATAAAAAGAGAGATACTTACAAAATGAAGTTGGTAGAGGAGTTGCTTTGCATGATTTACTCGTATTAAACTCTTATTTAAAAATAGATGTGTATTCAAATATATTGCTGGCATAGATTTGCTTTTCAATCAAGCAGTTCTTAGTTTTATTTTCCATTGGCATTGTTGAATATATTTCCTGTTGATTGTGAGCCTCCATGTTATCTATGTGCCCCAGAACTAGAACATGGGTATTTGTTGTAGGATCATCAAAATATATCGGCTAGCATGTCAATGCAACAAAGTTGTAAGTGCAATAGCTGCTGTTTCCCATCAATTTTTACCATTGTATGTATCAAGCTCTCAAGCATTATTGCTTGCATAGGCACAATTTGGCATAAAAATGTAATCAATTAAGTTTATGGTGCGCAACCAGAATGCAGTGATGGGTCACTACGTACTTGTGCAACGTTGGTCCATATGTGTGGCTAAATCTCCTAACTTTAACCGAATTTTAAGAGTGCAGATAGTTCTGTTTCCTATCTGTACTTCCTTTAATGTATGCATATCATATAGTGTCTAGTCTTTAGCTCTTCAAATGTTTTCAGGTGATGATGGCACCTGTACAACATTTCAAGAGCCATTGATGTTATATGGGAGGGACATTTTGATATTTTTTCACATTATAGTGATATGCGTTAATTATAAATAACATGGCAGCCATTCCAGATACAACTTTCTTGCACTCACATGATAATATGCTTCTAGTATTTGTGACATAGTTCCCTGATTGTTGCTGTTCCATTTACATCTATTTACTAAATAAGATAAAGAGTGTAGTATGTGGGGGAAGTTCTTATTTGCTCAAGCGTGATTTCAAACAACATAATATAGCATTAATGATCACCCAGGACATGAATTGCAGCGATCAATCAGCTCAACTCAGGTAGGCTATGACAAAGATTAATGTACAAAAACATGAAGTCATTTATATATAGGGGAGAGTAAGAATGAAAAAAAAATAAGGACAGGCCAACCACATCAATGACCTAAATAAACTTTGCATGGAAGTACAGAAACCAAATGATAAAAACAATACAAGCAAGCCAAAAGGGGGACAAAACATTTTGATGCAGGGACCCAAAAGGACCTGGGCGTATCTGCAACTTAGACCTGCATGTAGCTACACATTAAGGCCCGTATTCCAGAAAGATGTTTAGCTAAACCATTGTTTAACTGAGCATCAACTTTCCAAGAATGATATGCATCATTGCAGCTTTCAAGCAGAACAGTTCAATGAGTCGTGCTGTTGACGAGGAATAAAACCTTGATTTAGCTAAACACCTTTCTGATATACGGGCCTGAATGTTTGGGAAATATCGTAAATAGAAGTAATGGTGTGCTTCCCATCATGCATTGCTTCCCATGGGGTTGTTTGGATAGGAAATTATGTGAGTAATTAGTGATGATGAAGTATCTTGAAATCAAAGGTATTTGTTATAAAGTTGCATTTTTGGCAGAAAACACTAAAATCATTTGTTGTACAAACATGTCAAGCTTTGCTGCTTGCACTCCAAATCATCTCCTGTTTAAGTTATTGAAATCTTGATTGATATACATTCTTAATTAGCCCATCAGGTAGGATGAAGTTTTTGTATGAGAGATAGTATACAAATACAACATGGTATCGAGGGAAGTAGTGAAAATTTGCGGAGGGAAGTAGTCACACGCATCCAACATTGAGGGATCAAGAATTTTCAATACTTCTCGAAATAAACCAAGTTGTATTTGTTTTACTATACCTCATACATATTTTACTAAAAATTTGATATTAACACATCAAATAATCACCAAAAAATGTCCATTCTTCTCGATCACAGTATGAACTTGAATTTCCAACTGAGAAGTGATATGTATGATTACAGGGGGTGCGATAGTTTCTCAATTTTTTCCCCGCGTAGGCTTTACGCGCACTTGGGGGAAGTAGGCATAATGCTGTCATACGCATCGGCTTTAACTGACAAATTGTATTTTGTGGTTTCCTAATAAATATTTATGAGGTATAGTAATAATGAAGATGGAATATATTGCAACAAATAATAACCACACCCTGTGATTATGTAATGAAACATTGGGGATTTCATTAAGAAAATCAGAAGTATGATAGAGAGCATTTCATCATGTTCATCGTTTTAAAGCAGAAGCTGAACAATCAGAGCTGGCCTCTTTCCATAAATCAGTTTGTTATTGCAACCCATCAATGCTATGTGGTTTTCAAACTAGATTAGAACAACAGACTGATTGATTCTGCTTAGCATACCTTCAAATGAATATTGCCAACTTAATGCTCATGCAAATAGAGCTGTTTCCTACTTCAATCATTTCTCCTTTTATATTAGTCAAACACTGCTAAATAGTCTGGGGTATCAATCCAAACTCTTTTTAGTTCTACAAAGCCTTACAAAAAGAGTTTTCAAGAAACTGCACTAAATCCAAATATGTGACTTGTCGTATCAATAGGCACCTTAAGGTCAGCATAGTATATTACGTGAAATGGACCATTGAAGCTGAGCATATTAATAAATCGTCTTTGAGGTCGATTTTCTAATTTAATCTTAACTTAATTTAAACGTTACCTTTGAAGTATATTCCATCATATTAATCAGGTTCCAACATCCAAAACATTAGACAAATATGTTAAAAACCAAGATAAAAATCCTCTCTCCATCCAGTTTTACTCAATACAAAAACTTACACTCTCTTTTCTCAGATATAGTTTTTCAAATCAGCCCGATGCCATTAACCAATTTGGATGTAACTTTACAATTGAACACCTAGTAACTAAAAGCAAGCTTTTATTTTAAAACTTCTAATCTCTGCTTTTAGATAAGACCAAAATGTGTATTTTGATTTTGGGACCCTTTCGATATGATGGGTTACATATATTAATACATCATAGTGTGGTTAATCGAGAACAAATTGCCAGCAGTGTCTGATGGGGACTTGTCTTTGACCAAATGCCCTTTAGCATCTCATGAGCATGAGTGACTTGCTATCGGTAACATTTACCCATGTACAAGAAGTCTGGTTCTCATTCAAGGGAGAACTTTTGGTCCCTAAAATCATACCTTCAGTGTGTTAGAAATCCAATTCTTCATGCAGTTACCTTTGGTTTTTGATATAGGCCTAATTTTATTAGTAATAATATGTATAATCTTATGAGACACTTTTCCCTATTTGTATGTATGCATGCATTCCTCAATAAACTAAAGCACCCAAAGTCCCTCGGTTCCCCTGGTATTGGCATCTATTAACATGCTGATTTAACCCAAATTTCATCTTATCTAGAGATATTATGTTATGATCCAAGTCTTGTGTTTGTATTCTAATAACCTCAATATTCTGTGTGTGCATTACAGGGAGGAATTGCTTTTGTAACCATCAAGGGTGCCCTCAAGGTCTTCTACAAGCAGCAACAGTTCCTTAGACAAGCACATAGAAAAATCCAAGATTTTCCTGATGAAAACGGTCCATGAGATGATGCAAGATTTATACAAGAGAAGAGACAATAGCATGACATCCACAGGGAATTTGGCGCTACTCGTCTGATCTACATGGCACTTGATTGATTCCGCTTGTCTGCAAGGCACTCATACCGATACTCTTCAAGGCATCTTGATCATTATGTTACTTTTTCTTTTTATTTGAGAGAGAGCAAGTTTAACAAGTTTTATCCTAGTCTACTCTAAGCAATTTTTTGTAAGATAAGATATCTGTCTACAAGGGAGCAAAATAGGCCAATTAAACAAAAAATAGATGGATAATGTAAACAAAATACAGCTTAAGGGTTGTATTAACAAATAGCACAACCCTGTACCCTGGATTTTTGTTTACACTGTCTAGACAATTTTTGTATGTGTTATATATGAGTGCAATGCAAAGATTGCCCTTTTTCAAAAATATGAGTTTGTGAAATAACACTGCAGTAATAGTAGTCTTGATGCATTTTTAAGCTAAAACGTTTCGCATTGATCCTGTTCTGTGTGTAATGCCACAATGAAATATAATGTTCACGATTCATGGATGAAAAGATCCCTGTAACCATTACTTACTTTATCAACGCCAAAGCTTACACGCCTCTTTTAAATTTTTGTTGTAAGGTTTTTGTAATGATTAAATTGATTGATGGTTAAAAATGAGAATGTGTAGAGCTGTTGCTGATAATCTATATGATGTCATGTAGCTTTGTCATTGAGTTTTTTGGTTTCAACAAAGCAAAATATCCAGAACAAGGAGTTACTCATGCAAGTTTTGATGATGTAAGGGTGGTTTGTATACTCTATGATAAACCTTGAAGTATGCAGCAAGCAATCAGACTATGTTATGAGATCCATAGCATATCCCTTGTATTCGACAACATTAGGAATTGATGGTTTTGTATTGTGGAAGTAAAGAAACTGGTAATAATTGATTAGGATTTACCAAGATCACTACATATTAGTATTTTTGGAAAAATTAATCATTCATGATTTCAGCAAGATTGGGTACGAGGTTATGATTCTAAAATACAGACTACTTCACTTCCCCATATGGTCATATTGGTTTATGTGTGTTAATCGACTGCTTGCTGCATACTTCCAGGTTTATAGAGTATAGACGGTGTTCATTCTTAATGAAGTTGGGTGCTGGAATCTAACCCCCCCCCCTGCAGAAAACCTATTGAATTGCCTAGATCTGTGACCATTCACCATCAACCTCCTGTAGAGTCAGCATTTTTATTGTGAGATACAAGGCAGTATACATGGAAAATTCAATATTCTGACAAAATTAAAGATTTGTTTTTGATATTTTTTTAAATTTTAAATGTTAATATCTTTCTTATACTGCTTGCAAAATATCAACTTATATTGAAATTCCCAAATATCCGAAACTTAACATTTTCTAGATGTAGTTGAATTGGAAACATGCATGAAATGAAAATTTACTGCATATTTTCTTAGTTTTAAATATTATAACATGTCATGCTTTAAAAAATCGTAACTCAAGTTCCGGGAGTCATATAACAGTTTTCAGTTTAAAGCTGAAGATGTATTCTATTTGAATCTGCATAAAATGAATTGATCAGAGGCCAAGTTAACTTCAGATTTATGGTGGACGGTCACTTATGCATTTGCAGCCATCATGATTGTGCTTCTCTGTTTGAGGATAATGTGAATTTTACATGTGAAAGGAAATTGAAACAGCCACCCAAATGGCTCACTGTCACTCATGGGTGGATATGACACAGCCCTTGATTGTGTCCATTGCTGTAGTGATCCTATGATACTTTCATATCATTAGTGATGCGATCTGGGGAAAAACCAGCAGGTGGTGAAACTTGACTATTTTCATACAAGTATTGATTTTGTGAAAACTAGTAAAGTAATCTGTAATCCAACCATAGATTAAAGTTAGTACAGATAAAAAATAGGACTATTTACACTGTAAAAATTCAGCTAAGTCAGGAGGTTGTGCCATACCTGAATGGACTTAACACTGTTGCGTAGTGTGTTTTGTGTTCTGATGCGTGGTACAATTACTTGGTACAAGGCAATACGTATCCTAAATTTTTCCGCAAAATTATGTGTGCGTAAGGCAATGGCTCTTGACTAGCAAATAATTGCAATTCTCATTCCAAGTACGCTTTCATTGATGGAGTGCGGTTCCAACATTTGATGGGTTTTCCCTAATGATTAGATTTAGAAAAACAAGTCACATGGTGTAATTTGCCTATTTGTACAATGTCATGAGACCTTGTGAAAACCAATGAAAAGTAGTATGTTGGTTTCAATATGTAATGGATTTCCCAGTGATGTTTTGACCTACATGTAGTAAACCCGTACATAGTCAATCTGGAAATGACCATATTTTAGGGAGCAGATTTATTTTTGTGACGGGAGACAAATCATGATATCTTTTTTTTGTTGCTTGTGCAAATTTGGTGTCATTAAACATCCTTTAGACCTATTATGAAAATGAATGTTTTTTTCATGTGTGTTTGTGTGGGTGGGGATGTGGTTATTCGCAGTTAGATGATGATTAGCAAACTTTGCGAAACTCAAATCCTCATGACAATATCCTGCAGTAATTTGACCTTCAATCTTGGGGCCAAAAATACTTGGGACACTTTAATGACAATAACATAGTTATGAATGCAATAAAGTGTGGGTTCTAACTTTACAAGGACTTGGTTCTCTCTATCTGTTTTCCAGGACCTCCCTCCCCACCATCTAATGTTGTGAAGAACACGTGCGCACACCACATTTTATAAAGATATATTGCTTAACAACATTGCACAACACAGCTGGGAAGTTAAGTGTCCAAACCAGGTAACAGAATGGTAATTTGACTGAGAATGCGGCTATTGAGCCAGTCAAGTACTTTTCCTTATTTACGCACTATTTGACGGAAAATGTAAGATGCGTATGGCGTTGTAGTCAAGTAATATGAGCGCACAAGACAGAATGCAGTACTTGGTCACTAGGTACTCGCCCAGCGTCGGTCCAGGCGTGACGCCAGCGTGGTGCAATCCCCTATCTTAACTGAACTTTTATAGTACAAATAGACCAGTTTCTTATCTGTACTTTCTTTAATCTATGGTCCCATCTATTTTGGCCAAGATTGTAGTTGTAAGTGATATTGGGCTTCACTATGTAATTGTTTTTTCCACACTACATCTTGAACATTGTCAGCATGTTTAATAATCACATTCATGCCAAATATTGATACAAATAAAATGTATAAAGCATAGTCAATATTTAAAAAGCAACTCTTTAAAAGATCAGATGAAATAAGTAGCCCTAGCCCTGGGTATTTATATGTTATAGTTTTTGCAATAAGTTGTCATTGACAACCTGTGGTTTGGTTTTGGATTAAGTATACACCTGCACACATTTTTGTGTTATCAAAGTCAAAAGTGAGCTGAACATTATGTACTATATTCAAATGATGTCTAAACAAAATTTTAAAAACAAAACAAAAATGTATAATCACTTAATTTAATTGATAACTTTCAACGTGAAATGGTCCGCTTAAAATTGAAGCTTATTTACTTTAGTAGTTTGTATTTTAGTATTTATGACCTTAGTAACATATTTTATGTGTATAAGAAGGAGACGGCACATGTTGTCTTGGGACATAAGTTCTGTCTCTTAATCATTTGGTATTGAGAGTTCATATCCACTGAGCAGTGAATGTGCTGTTGCCCAAGTGGCAGGTTGATATCAGCACTCTTCAGTACTGGCATGGTAATATGCATGGTCAACATAAAGGAGGTGCAAGTATACATCAGTGAAGTTAGGTCCAATAGTAATTGCTTTGAAAGAAAGATATGCAAGAACAAGCCGTTCCTTAACTCATATAATAAGAAAATTGTTATATGAATGCAAGAAAGTCGTAACACCTGGTCTGAAGGAAAAACCTTGACATTTGCCTCACATGTCAGTGGCTCTTGAAATGGTTCTTCAGTGTCACCTGAAGAACTATTTCAAGAGCCACTAACCTAAGGCTGTACACTGTGCAAGTGTATAATGTAAATATATAAAACCTAGGCGTTATAGAACTTATGACTTCCTTGCATTCATACAGTGAAATCTGTTTCTGATTAGATATTATGGAGTAGAAAGTCCAACAGCACAAGATCAGCCACAGTTGGTAGGTTTTCTAAAAATGTATGGAAAAACAAAACACCATATCGTGTAGGACAGTTTATATTAGTTTTTTTCACAGAAAATATTGTGTATTGTATTTGAGCTTTGGTTGTATTAAAAGTTTGTTATTTTAAAATTAATACATCTTTGAAAAGTCATATGAAATGTATGTATTTTGTGACAGGAAAAATACAAATTTTGATCCTCGTTTCCCTGAAATCAAAAATTGTTGACACTGGTAAAATGTGTTGGGGAATATATTTGATCATTGTATAGCATGAGTATAGGAGATGATTTAGCACCTGCTTGTTTTTTCTTCATACAAATGAATACCAGATTGCAACACTGACATAACCCTCTGAACCAAATAAACATAGCTTAAACACAGGAATTAATGAAGTTTTTTCAGTTTTCTCAGACAAGATTCTTGCGGACTAAGTCACTGTTGCCTTCTGGTATTCAAATACCTAAACTTTGTTTGAGAATTCTTGATGCGATAGCATGATATTCAGGTAGAAATTGTGTTTCAGAAGTAAATTTACCCCACGCTTTGAACGATCAGACTGCAGTATTATATTTTGTTAACAGAAAGCATCCTATCTTATTTCTGTTGAAAACTACAAAAATGCAAGCTTAAATATTATACAACATTCATATTAGTAACAAAATACATTACATAAAAAAAGACTTACAGATAAGAACACTATACAGCACATTCTTATAATATTAATATTGTTTAGAAATGTAATCGTAACTTGCTTTATTTTGGGGGAAGAGAAGATTTCAAATAAATACTTCTCACACAATGCAAGTACTAAATGTAACAAATTGTGAGAGGGATGTTCTTTGTTGCATCATATAAAGTGTGAAAACTGCTCCAGGGAGATGTGTCTTATTTATGCACAAATGGAACCAAATCCCAGTCATATTTGTGAGATGATGTGATTTGGGTCGGGTTTCCAAACATTTTGTTCCTTTCAAGCAAGGTTTGGTAGATTTTGTTGCAGATTATGGCCTAAATATAATTGCTTGATTGTTGTAACTTAGGCAAACCAAAAATTGAGTAAGTAAAGGTTTGATTTTTAAAAAAGATATGTATAAGATATCTTAGTGTGATATTTGTTGTGTCAGCAGACCTATAATACCATAAACAGTTGTTAATGTTGTTGCCAAAATTTAACGCAAACAGGATATTTTACTTATGATAGTTTTCATGTATCCATTTCCATGGTATTATTTTATTTTATGGTTAATAGATTTAATTCATGTAGTCCTTTTCATACATGAATGTTCTTAATATTGTTTTTATTTATGGTTAATAAATTGTTTAGTCTGGTCTAAATAAACTCTGAGATAAGACTAAGGGGTTGCTTCAAAACTTAAACTGGCAGGTTGACTGCTTACATCTTGGAGCCCTGTTAAAGATTAGCTTCTTTCAGCTTACTTGGTACCAAGTACCAAGTTGGGTTTCCTTGGCGAAAGCCTAAACAAGGTGATTTTTTTTTTTGAGATGGGAACCCTTACTGTTTAAATCTCCTCAAAAAGGAAATAGGCAAGATCAGTGTGGTTGTAACAATTACTCAGCTAAGATGCTAGTAGTTTGTATATTCAGAGGGAAATCATTTGAAGTTTGTTTATAGAAGCTTTCTTGTGTCAGAATATCATGCAATATGTTTTCACTTTGGATATTCTGTAACTTTGGGGTCAGTTATTATTATTTTATCTTTTTCCCAATGATGACATATTATCCATATACACTGTATAGTGATATCAATGTAAAAAGAGTTGAGGTTTTGGCCAGAATTTTGTATGTTATTTTCAGTGCCATATTATATCTCAACAATTCTGTGTTTTGTTTTCACCTAAAATTTCCTATAAATTTAGATGAAGATGGCATATCAAACTCTAGTTTAATTTGCAGTGGCAAACGTGAAAAGAATTCTTTATGTATCAGAAATTTTACATTATCATTTTATATATAGGCTAGCCCTATTTCAAGTTTGCAAAAATCTTTTTACAAAATGTGATGCACTAATTTTTCATATGAGTTCCTAATACTAGTCTTGTGTGCAGTCTTCATAATTACATATACACCACAAGAGAGATTAACCAATGAAAGTGAGACTGTGTAAAGACTGCGTCAGTAGCAACAAAGTTTTATGTTGGGGGGGGGGGGTATTCTTCAGAATTGCTACATGCTTTTGACTAGATTGTGAGTGTAGAAGACCAAATAAAAAAAAAACTGTATGAGTCCCCAATATTAATCAAAGTCAAAGTTGAATTTATGCTCAAAAGTGTAACGTAAGTCAAAGTCACATACTCAGCTGCTCTATATATCAGTAGTAGATCAGCAGTAAAATGCTACATGTGTTGACACAGTTTGAGATGAAAGAAACGGATTTGTCTTTGCAATTTTATTGTTCAGTGGTTGCTACAAAGTTTTCAAAATGGATGAATTTTAAGTATCAAAAAATAATATTGTTAAAATGTTATTTAGTATATTTAGGGGCAAAACCTACGCAAGATTGTGGTAAAGTTGTATCCATACTCAAACTGTAATTCTTCCTATTTCAATAGATTCTTGACCTGAAATTACTATTACATTTCAATTTACACTCCAACGCTAACGTTTCCTCATGTGAATACATGAATACATGAATGTTGTACACTGCCGTTTTTAATTCTTTGCGCAGCTATTAAATCAAACATAATCGCCTTGTTTATATCAATTTATGTAATAATTGGTAATTTCTTGGACAGAAAATTCATAAGTTTACCTTTTGTGCATTGCAATATGCTTCTGCTGGAACTGTATAATTACTAGAATGTCTCGGTTTATATATATGGACATATTGATATGCAAGTTAATTAATATCAGTATAAGATCATATTAATTACAGTACAACATTTATAATGTTCTACCTGTGTAACCTGAACATATATAATTTTGTAAAGAAATTACCAGTCTGTGGAATTTATAGCCAAAAACAGACATATACACAACTGCATAATCCATCATAACTGCCGAAGTTGTCTGGTTTTGACTTGTGACATGCGCATGCTGTTATGGAGACTTTATCATCGCTAAGTTTACCTTTGCTTTTGGTATTCAGTCTCTTACAAGTAACTTGGCTGTCAGCAATTGCAGTGTTAAGCGCTAGATATACTTCGTCATTTTCTAGTAATTTTCATTCAGAATTTTTCTCATGGTGATTGGTTTTTAAGAATGGAGTAACTGTTAATTGTGAATGAGAATTTTCATTCTTAATTTTCACATTATGAAGAATGTATTAAATGGAAACCTATTTTCCACCCCATTGCACATTTTCAAGTGCTTTCTGATGGGTAGTATAATGTTTGATATTGATTCTACGGCCTAGATCTATTCATAGTAAGCTTATCTCTTCTTGCAATTATGGTTATGATTTACACAATGGTGAAATTGTACGGTGGGAAAATGTTCATTCAGAATGAAAGTTTACACCATTCTTAAAAACCAATCACCATGAGAAAAATTTTGAATGAAAATGTCTACAAACTACAAAAATGACGAAGTATATCTAGCGCTTTACTCTTGTTGTTGACCACATTCTGGTTACTTCCTGCCTGGGAGTATGTGTCCCAGACACCTGTAGAACATTTGGTGCAGGATCTGAAATATGTAAATGTGTGCCAAAGGTGCCCTTGGCCCTACTAGCCAGTGGGTATACGGTATATATGGGGATGCTCAAAGGTATTTAGGTGCATTTTTGTAAGTCTGGAATATTATAGATGGGTGGGTTATCACCCAATGTGGTATATCAATTCCCCCCAATTTGTGTGCTTGTTGCAGAAAAATGGTATAGAGATGGGAAACAAAATCATTTGTTGAGGGTTAGAGATGGTCTAAATTTTTAACTCTGCTTTGAGCATCTCCATACTAAATTCTTTGAAGACCCCCAACCCTGGGGACTACAAGCACACACTCATCATGATGTATCAAAGCACCCGCTGATTTTTTGAATACTACTATCTTTGTTCAACTGTTTCACTAAACATTGTATCAGAGAAAAAGTAACATTTTGAAGAAAAGTAATGAAAGTAAGAAAATTAAGACTGGCATATCTGGAATGTGGTCCAGCTCATGCGTCCCTTCAATTTGTTGATCCGCCTTGGACATTTACTGGTCCAAGATTATACTTATATATTTTTGACTATATGTTTTGCTAATATGGCAGAATTTTCAAATACTGCTCTCATTGTTGGATGGATGGAAACCCACCAACTGCAGTGTTTTTATTTTCAATATTTGAAGTCTGCACTCTAACAGAAGAAGAAGAAAAGGTTAATATTTTGTACATTTCATTTAAATAGTAAAAATATAATGAATAAAGATTAGAAATGTGTAAACAACATGTCGCATGCTTAATCAAGTGCCCGATGTTTAAGATATTTTAAAGTGCTCTAGCTGGTCCATGTCGCTTACTGACAGCAATTTTATTTGTAAACATACAGACAGAGCATCAGAAACTGGGCATGTTGGATTGAGGTCAAGAGCCGTGATTGTATCTATTTATCCAAATGGACGCTACATGTAGTACATACGTTCTGTTAATTCCCTGTGGATGTTACAGATCACTCATTCTACTTTGTTCAATTCTATATATAGCACATGAATGTATTTGTATGAACTAATATATTTTGCCGTGACAGATGTTTGTCAGAAATCTCTAGAAATATGTTTTTATATTTTTCTGTAATCATTATTTTTATCAACAAGATATTGGTAAGTTATTTTTTGGGTCATCATATTTGGATGTTACTGTATGTGAAGTAGAAAATTGTGATGTTAATGGGTTCATGGTGAAGTTGTAGATTTTGAGTGGAGATTCCAGACTCGCCGCCATTTTTATTCTGCGGCATGGGGATCAAATTGGGGATATTTGGGTTTTTGCCAATGAATGAATTGCATCTTGTCATGATGCGTGAATATTGAAAACATGTCATGCTTTATGATGAGGATAGCATATCATGCAAAATATTATTTGACTTGATTTTGGTGGGAATCGAGTGTACCTTAATACTTCCTATTTGAGCGCCATGGCTGATGATGCCATTACACAGGCCGGTATGCACAGTCCGGGAACTGCACTATAAATCTACTGGTGAATTTCAAATGAAGATTTCTTAGATTAATGGTACATTAAGCTCTGTACTTCCTGTAAAGAAGAGTATTGTATATTTGTTACACATGACATCGAAAGTGTATATGGAGCTTCTGTTATACACAAATGAGGTTTAAGGCTTGTGTCATCCCATTCTTTATGAACATTTATTGTTCTGTAACTCTGTAGCTTAATATGATCTATATAAAAGTAAACATTTCAAGAAGAGAATTTCCATCGTGGCAACTTATGGAATCGATATGTAGACAATACAATAGTGACAATTTTTTATTGTATTACTTTTTTGATAGATGTGATTTATAGAGGTGTATTTTGGATGGATATTTTGTGCTCAAAGGAATATGTTTTGAATTTTATCAGGTGTTTAAAACAAGAAATATTGAAGACATTTTGTCACAGGTTTATTGTAGTTTATAAATCCAGATGAATCTCGCAAGCGAACACAAATTTTCAGTGTAGGGAGAGCACCACACGATTTGAGGTCACTTGCTATGTTCATCTAGATGGACTAGTATTAATTACACACATCTGTATTAGGCCAAAAAAAGAAACAAGTTTGTTTCTGGTAACCCGCGCACGTTTCTGTTAGTTATATATTTCCCGTATTTCGTATTTAAAAAAAATCTTTTTTTGATAAATAAAACAATTCTGTAAAAATGCTTACAGGAGACTTGCGTAAAAACAAACAAAGATGCAACAAAACAAGTCGCATGTTGTTTTATTGAACATGAAAGAGAAACCAAGGGCGGCTAAAGTTATATACAAAACGTTTATGGTTAATAATGATATTAATAAATAATATAATTGTTTAAATGTGTTTTTCTTTCTGCATTTTTGGTAAAATAAAGAAAAATAGCATATCGCATTGCATTTTTGAAAAGTAAAAAATAAAAAATAAAAAAGCGCATATCGCATTGTACTTTTCAAGCATGTTACCAGAAACAAACTTGTTTTTTTTTTGGCCTTATTTGTACTTATACTCAGTCTACACTGTCGGGAAAATATTTCTGATTTGTACATTTTATTGAATAGTTTGCATATATTCACCATTTGAGATATTACTAGACTAACCAGTTTCAGGATTTTGAACCAATATTTGACTAACAGACATTGAACCAGAGTGATAAATATTGACTTCTCAAATTTGCTCTGTGTCTATCAGCAGGCATATGAGTATGATTTTTCATGAAAAAATCTGAATTTGGTAAAATTT